>CM019066.1:388689342-388941242 GCA_009667805.1 Leptobrachium leishanense | reverse complement strand
AACTATTATATCGGAATATTCTGTTATCTCATAGTAACTATTATATCCGTAATATTCTGTTATCTCATAATAACTATTATATCCGTAATATTCTGTTATCCCATAGTAACTATTATATCCGGAATATTCTATTATCCCATAGTAACTATTATATCCGGAATATTCTGTTATCCCATAGTAACTATTATATCCGGAATATTCTGTTATCCCATAGTAACTATTATATCCGGAATATTCTGTTATCCCATAGTAACTATTATATCCGGAATATTCCGTTATCCCATAGTTACTATTATATCCGGAATATTCTGTTATCTCATAGTAACTATTATATCCGGAATATTCTGTTATCCCATAGTAGCTATTATATCCGGAATATTCTGTTATCTCATAGTAACTATTATATGCGGAATATTCTGTTATCCCATAGTAACTATTATATCCGGAATATTCTGTTATCACATAGTAACTATTATATGCGGAATATTCTGTTATCCCATAGTAACTATTATATTCGGAATATTCTGTTATCACATAGTAACTATTATATCCGTAATATTCTGTTATCCCATAGTAACTATTATATGCGGAATATTCTGTTATCCCATAGTAACTATTATATCCGGAATATTCTGTTATCCCATAGTGTCTATTATATCCAGAATATTCTGTTATCCCATAATAACTATTATATCCGGAATATTCTGTTATCCCATAGTAACTATTATATCCGGAATATTCTGTTATCCCATAGTAACTATTATATCCGGAATATTCTGTTATCCCATAATAACTATTATATCCGGAATATTCTGTTATCCCATAGTAACTATTATATCCGGAATATTCTGTTATCACATAGTAACTATTATATCCGGAATATTCTGTTATCCCATAGTGTCTATTATATCCGGAATATTCTGTTATCCCATAATAACTATTATATCCGGAATATTCTGTTATCCCATAGTAACTATTATATCCGGAATATTCTGTTATCCCATAGTAACTATTATATCCGGAATATTCTGTTATCCCATAATAACTATTATATCCGGAATATTCTGTTATCCCATAGTAACTATTATATCCGGAATATTCTGTTATCACATAGTAACTATTATATCCGGAATATTCTGTTATCACATAGTAGCTATTATATCCGGAATATTCTGTTATCACATAGTAACTATTATATCCGGAATATTCTGTTATCACATAGTAACTGTATCAGGGTGTTTCCAGAGGTCAAATGCTACAAAAATAAGTATGGGAACTCAAGATTTCTGTCCCTCAATTGGAAATCAGTAGGGGTTATTCAGAGAGCCAATCTGTCCCCAAAATGTCACCGAACATTGAATTTCCTTGTAAGGTGACATTTTGTGGCCATTCGGCTATTCAGAAAGCAGGCCGTTTGCCAAATTTTGGCGAATTTGCAGTGAAATACGGTGCCTGTTCGGCGGCAGTGAA
Organism: Leptobrachium leishanense; assembly: GCA_009667805.1. NCBI lineage: Eukaryota > Metazoa > Chordata > Amphibia > Anura > Megophryidae > Leptobrachium > Leptobrachium leishanense. Next base: position 388,939,772 of record CM019066.1, on the reverse strand, counting down.
ATACGGTGCTGTTCGACGGCAGTGAAATACGGTGCTATTCGGCGGCAGTCAAATACGGGGTCTGTTCGGCGGCAGTGAAATACGGTGCTGTTCGGCGGCAGTGAAATCCCCCATGGAGAAGCAATGGTTAATCTATTCACATTGAACAGCAGGAAAATGCCCTGATGTTCAGTGGTTTCATTCGACAGGTTTAATCAGGCGAATCCCATAGGTTTCAATGTTAAAAATATTCCCGTTTTATCCAATATCTAATAAACCGTTTATTATTTTAATCTGCAGCAAAAAGTCGATTTAATTTTTAGGCATTTTTTGGCGAAATTCTTGTTTCCAATTTTTATTTATTTATTTATTGGGGATTTTTTAGGATCTTTTAGGCTTTTTTGGGAAATTTTTTCAATTTTTTCTGTTTTTTATCTTTTAAAATGTTTTTCTTTTTTCTGTAACAGACCTTTTTATTATCATTCATAGGATTTTATATGGAAATTCCAGGCATTTTCGTTCAGTAGAGTTTTTGCAAAGAGCGTTTCACTTTTGACACTTTCAAGCTTCCCTCCCCTCCTCCCATTCTTCGGTTTGTCAGCTTCTTCCGGCGACTTTTTTTCCCCATGTCTTTTGCTTGTTTTATGCGGCGCTTCCGGCGGCTTTTCCATGCACTCCGGGGTCCCTGTGGTGAATGTTGAATTCACCGCAGGGTGGGGAAATTTGATTCCGGAAGTGCAGGTAAGTGCGTAGAACAAAAAAAAACTGAAATGTCGGCGACATGTCGGTGCTCTCTGAATAACCCCCATTAGCTTGCATTAAGACACACACAGACACACACAGACACACACACAGACACACACACACACAGACACACACACACACACACACACAGACACACACACACACACACACACACACAGACACACAGACACACACACACAGACACACACACACAGACACACACACACACACACACACAGACACACACAGACACACAGACACACACACACAGACACACACACACAGACACACACACACACAGACAGACAGACACACACACACAGACACACACACCAGACACCACACACACACACACACACACACACACACACCACAGACACACACACACACACAGACACACACACACACACACACACACACACAGACACACAGACACACACACACAGACACACACACACAGACACACACACACACACAGACAGACACACACAGACACACACACAGACACACACACAGACAGACACACACAGACACACACAGAATCTTATATTTTTTTGTGGGTCTATGTTTAGTTTAACAGGATTGTGACGAATCACATTTTTTTCGTTTTAACAGGTAAAATGTTTCAATACCTGAATAAAAGCTATATAGTGTTTAGGACCAACAGGAACTCCATCCCCCCCTGCAAAAATACTGCAGGAACTGCGTTCCCACGCTCCCCCTGGACTCGCCCCCTGTCACAGTTACCTGTGCAAGCCCAGAGATTGTGAGACCCAGCGGGATATAACAGGGGGAGATATAAACAGGGACAGTAACAATGAAAGGTTACCGGCGGGTATTAGAGGAAAGTCCAAAATAGGGGTTCGCTGGTAAAGTACAAAGGAGGGTCCTTGGAAGCGGGATCTCAGAGGGCGTTCAGGAGGCAGGTCTGCTCTGATCCACAGTGGGGACTTCAATGAGGAAGCGCTGGGAAAAGGTCTAGGCTTCCTCATATTCCGGTCTAATTAATCAGGATGAGGTTCACCTGCGACCCCAGAGAATGCAGAACATACAGGCAGGAAGTCCAGGAACCTGTATGAGTAAACATGGACATGTCAAAAGGGGCTGCAAGGGGTCAGGGAGTATCGGCCATGACAGCCCCCTGGGTGTTTCCATAATTAAATGCTCAGAAACATAAAGCTCCTGATCTGCCATATGGAATATTCTGTGATCGTGTATCATTCCGGCGTCTCCCCAGGCTTTCCCTGTGAGGGTGACGTACAATCGATTGACGGGGAACGTGCAGGAGCTGGATGGTTTGACGTCGCACTCCTCCCTGGCTGAGGATTATGGGGCGGATGATGTGCAGAGAGATAAGACCCTGCAGTGGCTGCGGGACGAGAGGCTCCCCCTGTTCCGGAGGTGAGTGAGCTCATCCCTTCATGCTGCTTCCGATTGTGTCATGGAAGTCGGGTCACTGTTGGGTGGTTTCACACCGAGTGGTACGCTCACCCGCCAACTTGTCACGCTGTGTGCCTCATCTTAGGCTGGGGTCAGACGAGCGCAGTGATCACGTCCACGTCGCCGCACATTCTAACGTCCGTGGTAGCATACAATTCTGATCAATAGAGACGCACACACAAAGTACATCCGTATAGAAGTGCGGACACACAACGGACGCAAGTTAGGCAAGAACGTAAATCCGCTAGAACGGACGTGCGGAGTGCGCTGCATCCACAACATTCACATAGCTTTGTGTGTGAGTGATGGAACGTGGTCAGACGGACTGCTTTTATACCTCCAGCATTTACATGTCCAGCATTTACACATCCAGCATTTACATGTCCGGCATTTACACATCCAGCATTTACATGTCCGGCATTTACATGTCCGGCATTTACACGCCCGGCATTTACACGTCCGGCATTTACACGTCCGGCATTTACACGCCCGGCATTTACACGTCCGGCATTTACACGTCCGGCATTTACACGTCCGGCCTTTATACGTCCAGCATTTACACATCCAGCATTTATACCTCCAGCATTTACACGCCCGGCATTTACACGTCCAGCATTTACACATCCGGCATTTACACGCCCGGCATTTACACGCCCGGCATTTACACGCCCGGCATTTACACGTCCGGCATTTACACGTCCGGCATTTACACGCCCGGCATTTATACGTCCGGCATTTATACGTCCGGCACTTATACGTTCAGCATTTACACGTCCAGCATTTATACGTCCGGCACTTATACGTTCAGCATTTACACGTCCGGCATTTACACGTCCGGCATTTATACGTCCGGCATTTATACGTCCGGCATTTACACGTCAGGCATTTACACGTCAGGCATTTACACGTCAGGCATTTACACGTCAGGCATTTACACGTCAGGCATTTACACGTCAGGCATTTACACGTCAGGCATTTACACGTCAGGCATTTACACGTCAGGCATTTACACGTCAGGCATTTACACGTCCGGCATTTACACGTCCGGCATTTACACGTCAGGCATTTACACGTCCGGCATTTATACGGTCAGCATTTTTGACGGATAAAATGTTTTTTCATATTAATTTTATTTTCCATCTACATCAGTCAAAAAAAACGTCAGTCACACAAATGGACTGTGTGGCCACTACCTTGTCGTCAGTCAGAAGGTACGTCCGTTGTGCACGGGCGCACATTTTGTACAAAATGCGCTCGTCTGACCCTAGCCTTAACTCACTGTGTGCCGCCCACTCTCCATTTATTACAGTTTTTACCCCTTCCTCAGGTCCCCACTGTACCTGGAGTACAAACTGGCCAAGTTACTGCTGCACCCCCTGGAAGACCCTCGTTCAAGCAGCCGCTATGGACTCCATGGCTACAGTCGTCAGTCAAACAGTGTTACGATGTCCTCCTTCCCCAGCCACCCATCCTCCTCTTACCTACCTCTAGGGGGCTCCAGTGTCCAACCAGCCTACCCAGGGCACAGGATGCCCAGCCGTGTCCATAGCTCTCCTGCTGTCACCGGTAAGTGATGGCCTCGTGTCCCGACGTATTGTCCTCTGGGGAAGAATAAGCAGTAAGGTCTCAGACCTCACTGCGATGGTGCTTCCCAGTAACATGGGCGGCTCGGAGTGAGATGGACATGGTAAAACGTACAATAATACAGCAAAGTTTCGGGTCACATATTGGTCACTTTGATCAGAACCACTAGAGGGTTTGAGCAGTGATTGAGCCTGGTTACTGCTCGCATGGTCATGTGATTCAGCTAACATTTGTTTGGGTCACGGCTGGTTCACCTTTTACTCAATTGACTGATATATTTTAAGAATGCGGCACTGGTGGGGGGGGAGATTATGCAAAACCTGGTACCTGGAAGCAGACATATGCACAGGCAAAATATTCAGTTCAGTTTGGAGTATTTGTGAATCCAAAAATGTCAGATTTCGAAATATTGAAAACAAGCCGATTCGGAATCGTGGAAGAGTCCAAAATATTCAGAACCGAGATGCATTAAAAAAAAAATAGAAAAGCATACAGAATGATGCACAGAATAAAGCACGTGCTCCAAAAACGATACACAAAATGAGCATATGCTCCAAAAATGATGCACAGAATGAAGCATGTGCTTCAAAAATTATGCACAGAATGAAGCATGTGCCCCAAAAATGATGCACAGAATGAAGCACGAATGATGCACAGAATGAAGCAGATGCTCCAAAAATGATGTACAGAATGAAGTATGTGCTCCAAAAATGATGCACAAAATGAAGCATATGCTCCAAAAATGATGCACAGAATGAAGCACATGTTCCAAAAATGATGCACAGAATGAAGCATATGCTCCAAAAATGATGCGCAGAATGAAGTATGTGCTCCAAAAATGATGCATAGAATGAAGCGTGTCCTCCATAAATTATGCACAGAATGAAGCATGTGCTCCAAAAATTATGCCCAGAATGAAGCGTGTCCTCCATAAATGATGCACAGAATGAAGCATGTGCCCCAAAAATGATGCACAGAATGACGCACGAATGATGCACACAATGAAGCAGATGCTCCAAAAATGATGCAAAAAATTAAGCATATGCTCCAAAAATGATGCACAGAATGAAGCATATGCTCCAAAAATGATGTGCAGAATGAAGCATGTGCTCCAAAAATGATGCACAGAATGAAGCATATGCTCCAAAAATGATGCACAGGATGAAGAATGTGCTCCAAAAATGATGTGCAGAATGAAGCATGTGCTGCAAAAATGATGCACAGAATGAAGCATGTGCTGCAAAAATGATGCACAGGATGAAGAATAGGCTCCAAAAATGATGCGCAGAATGAAGCATGTGCTGCAAAAATGATGCACAGAATGAAGCATATGATCCAAAAATGATGCACAGAATGAAGCATGTGCTTCAAAAATGATGCACAGAATGAAGCATGTGCCCCAAAAATGATGCACAGAATGACGCACGAATGATGCACAGAATGAAGCAGATGCTCCAAAAATGATGTACAGAATGAAGTATGTGCTCCAAAAATGATGCACAAAATGAAGCATATGCTCCAAAAATGATGCACAGGATGAAGAATAGGCTCCAAAAATGATGCACAGAATGAAGTATGTGCTCCAAAAATGATGCACAGAATGAAGCGTGTCCACCATAAGTTATGCACAGAATGAAGCATGTGCTCCAAAAATTATGCCCGGAATGAAGCATATGCTCCAAAAATGATGCGCAGAATGAAGTATGTGCTCCAAAAATGATGCACAGAATGAAGCATGTCCTCCATAAATTATGCACAGAATGAAGCATGTGCTCCAAAAATTATGCCCAGAATGAAGCATGTCCTCCATAAATGATACACAGAATGAAGCATGTGCTGCAAAAATGATGCACAGAATGAAGCATGTGCTGCAAAAATGACGCACATAATGAAGCATGTGCTGCAAAAATGACGCACATAATGAAGCATGTGCTGCAAAAATGATGCACAGAATGAAGCATGTGCTCCAAAAATGATGCACAGAATGAAGCATATGCTGCCAAAATGATGCACAGAATGAAGCACGTGTTCCAAAAATGATGCACAGAATGAAGCATATGATCCAAAAATGATGCGCAGAATGAAGCATGTGCTCCAAAAATGATGCACAGAATGAAGCACGTGTTCCAAAAAGTATGCACAGAATGAAGCGTATGCTCCAAAAATGATGCACAGAATGAAGCATATGCTCCAAAAATTATGTACAGAATGAAGCATGTGCTCCAAAAATGATGCACAGAATGACGCACGAATGATGCACACAATGAAGCAGATGCTCCAAAAATGATGCAAAAAATGAAGCATATGCTCCAAAAATGATGCACAGAATGAAGCATATGCTCCAAAAATGATGCGCAGAATGAAGCATGTGCTCCAAAAATGATGCACAGAATGAAGCATATGCTCCAAAAATTATGCACAGGATGAAGAATGTGCTCCAAAAATGATGTGCAGAATGAAGCATGTGCTGCAAAAATGATGCACAGAATGAAGCATGTGCTGCAAAAATGATGCACAGAATGAAGCATGTGCTCCAAAAATGATGCACAGATTGAAGCATATAGGCTCCAAAAATGATGCACAGAATGAAGCATATGATCCAAAAATGATGCGCAGAATGAAGCATGTGCTCCAAAAATGATGCACAGAATGAAGCACGTGTTCCAAAAAGTATGCACAGAATGAAGCATATGCTCCAAAAATGATGCACAGAATGAAGCATATGCTCCAAAAATGATGTACAGAATGAAGCATGTGCTCCAAAAATGATGCACAGAATGAAGCATATGCTCCAAAAATGATGCACAGGATGAAGAATGTGCTCCAAAAATGATGTGCAGAATGAAGCATGTGCTGCAAAAATGATGTGCAGAATGAAGCATGTGCTGCAAAAATGATGCACAGAATGAAGCATGTGCTGCAAAAATGATGCACAGAATGAAGCATGTGCTCCAAAAATGATGCACAGAATGAAGCATGTGCTCCAAAAATGATGCACAGATTGAAGCATATAGGCTCCAAAAATGATGCACAGAATGAAGCATATGCTCCAAAAATGATGCACAGATTGAAGCATATAGGCTCCAAAAATGATGCGCAGAATGAAGCATGTGCTCCAAAATGATGCACAGAATGAAGCAAGTGTTCCAAAAATTATGCACAGAATGAAGCTTATGCTCCAAAAATGATGCACAGAATGAAGCATATGCTCCAAAAATGATGCACAGAATGAAGCATAGGCTCCAAAAATGATGCACAGAATGAAGCATATGCTCCAAAAATGATGCGCAGAATGAAGTATGTGCTCCAAAAATGATGCCCAGAATGAAGTGTGTCCTCCATAAATGATGCCCAGAATGAAGTGTGTCCTCCATAAATGATGCACAGAATGAAGCATGTGCTGCAAAAATGATGCACAGAATGAAGCACAGGCTCCAAAAATGATGCCCAGAATGAAGCATATGCTGCAAACATGATGCACAGAATGAAGCATAGGCTCCAAAAATGATGCGCAGAATGAAGTATGAGCTCCAAAAATGATGCACAGATTGAAGCATATGCTCCAAAAATGATGCACAGAATGAAGCATAGGCTCCAAAAATGATGCACAGAATGAAGCATGTGTTCCAAAAATGATGCACAGAATGAAGCATATGCTCCAAAAATGATGAAACACAATAAAGCATGTGCTCCAAAAATGATGCACAAAATGAAGCATAGGCTCCAAAAATGATGCACAGAATGAAGCTTGTGCTGCAAAAATGATGCACAGAATGAAGCACAGGCTCCAAAAATGATGCCCAGAATGAAGCATATGCTGCAAACATGATGCACAGAATGAAGCATAGGCTCCAAAAATGATGCGCAGAATGAAGTATGAGCTCCAAAAATGATGCACAGATTGAAGCATATGCTCCAAAAATGATGCACAGAATGAAGCATAGGCTCCAAAAATGATGCACAGAATGAAGCATGTGTTCCAAAAATGATGCACAGAATGAAGCATATGCTCCAAAAATGATGAAACACAATAAAGCATGTGCTCCAAAAATGATGCACAAAATGAAGCATAGGCTCCAAAAATGATGCACAGAATGAAGCATGTGTTCCAAAAATGATGCACAGAATGAAGCATATGCTCCAAAAATGATGAAACACAATAAAGCATGTGCTCCAAAAATGATGCACAAAATGAAGCATAGGCTCCAAAAATGATGCACAGAATGAAGCATGTGTTCAAAAATGATGCACAGAATGAAGCATATGCTCCAAAAATGATGAAACACAATAAAGCATGTGCTCCAAAAATGATGCACAAAATGAAGCATAGGCTCCAAAAATGATGCACAGAATGAAGCTTGTGCTGCAAAAATGATGCACAGAATGAAGCACAGGCTCCAAAAATGATGCCAGAATGAAGCATATGCTGCAAACATGATGCACAGAATGAAGCATAGGCTCCAAAAATGATGCGCAGAATGAAGTATGAGCTCCAAAAATGATGCACAGATTGAAGCATAGGCTCCAAAAATGATGAAACACAATAAAGCATGTGCTCCAAAAATGATGCACAAAATGAAGCATAGGCTCCAAAAATGATGCACAGAATGAAGCTTGTGCTGCAAAAATGATGCACAGAATGAAGCACAGGCTCCAAAAATGATGCCCAGAATGAAGCATATGCTGCAAACATGATGCACAGAATGAAGCATAGGCTCCAAAAATGATGCGCAGAATGAAGTATGAGCTCCAAAAATGATGCACAGATTGAAGCATATGCTCCAAAAATGATGAAACACAATAAAGCATGTGCTCCAAAAATGATGCACAAAATGAAGCATAGGCTCCAAAAATGATGCACAGAATGAAGCTTGTGCTGCAAAAATGATGCACAGAATGAAGCACAGGCTCCAAAAATGATGCCCAGAATGAAGCATATGCTGCAAACATGATGCACAGAATGAAGCATAGGCTCCAAAAATGATGCGCAGAATGAAGTATGAGCTCCAAAAATGATGCACAGATTGAAGCATATGCTCAAAAATGATGCACAGAATGAAGCATAGGCTCCAAAAATGATGCACAGAATGAAGCATGTGTTCCAAAAATGATGCACAGAATGAAGCATATGCTCCAAAAATGATGAAACACAATAAAGCATGTGCTCCAAAAATGATGCACAAAATGAAGCATAGGCTCCAAAAATGATGCACAGAATGAAGCATGTGTTCCAAAAATGATGCACAGAATGAAGCATATGCTCCAAAAATGATGAAACACAATAAAGCATGTGCTCCAAAAATGATGCACAAAATGAAGCATAGGCTCCAAAAATGATGCACAGAATGAAGCATGTGCTCCAAAAATGATGCACAGATTGAAGCATAGGCTCCAAAAATGATGCACAGAATGAAGCTTGTGCTGCAAAAATTATGCCCAGAATGAAGCATGTGTGTCCATAAAGCTGTGGAGCAGAGTTATTCCGAATGTATCTAATTTTTTCGGGCGAGCTGATTATAATCGGATCAGTTTGGAATGTTTTATTTGCAGAGCAATTCGGTTTGGATATTAAGTGTGTGTGTGTGTGTGTGTGTGTCAGTGAGAGTCACCAGACAGGGCAGATAATGCAGAACATATAAATTCTATTTGCTGATGTCCATGTTGGTCGGTCAATGTCCCCTGAAACTGTGTAACTCTCTGGACTCTCCCCTATACAGGATATTTTTCAGAAACCTACAACCTGTCTCTCCTGAAGCAATATGGGGATGCAATCTATCAACTATTTGGACCTCTGGACTCTGATACCCCAGAGGGTCTGCTCCTTCCATCCTCAGCAGAAGGTAGGATCCAGCAAGGTGGGGTGAGGTATGAGCAGTGGTTTTGGCGACCCCCTCTCCCACACTCACCAGTGACTGATTACTTCTCCTACAGGCCATGGAACAGAGCTGAACCTTTTTTATAGGTTTCCTATTAACTCTACAGGCATGACCCATATGTGATGGGTTACGGCTTCCATAATGTCCTCTTCATGGGGAATGGATGAGGTGCCTGAAGCTGCAGTGACATTGAAGAATGTATCCTCAGACAAACAAACACATGGATTCCTCTCGGTTTTCTTTCCACCTTCATCCTGTATTATCTACTGCCCACATTCTTCCAAATCATCTTCCAGCAACAACACCAGGCTCTGGTCAGGGACCTCCAGCCCATGTAATGTGCCAGAGGTAGGGTTCGGAAATAAGTAATAATTCTGTTTATTGACAGAAATCCTCAACATGGAGGAGCCTGATGACCAGAAAAATCCAAATCTGATGTTCATCAATGACATCACGTCAGGGATGGAGGCTATTATGAATGGGTGAGAGGATGTTCCTTTAATCATTGGAAGCAAAACATATTCTCTGGAGCCTGGACCGTTCATTGTGGACTAAGACAATCAGAGGATTGATATGTCCATCCTGACGGGCCCATTCGTGCCCTGAGGGTGAGCTGTCAGGCCTTTGAAGCGAGGTTTGGGTATGAGCTCCATTTGAGGGATTATAGATGATAAAGATGGATCTTCAGGGAGAGGATACAGTTATGAAATAAATCCAGGGAATCAATGTTTAATGAGCGAATATACACCAAAAACTCTCAATACTTTGTGACAGACTTGTAGCATGGGGAGAAATGACAAAAGAAGGTCCAGTTCTCCTCCTTGGTCAGAATCGTGATTTGTTAGAGCCGTGGTGTGTTGACCACAGACAGCAGGATCTCCAGTCTCTGGCGATAGTCTTGGTTCAGCCTGGTCGCAGACCTCACATGTTTATAGACACAGCTGTTCGTTTTGTAGGTTACAGGATGGTCCTCATTGATCTCATGTTGTGCAGGAATGAAGGTACTGACGCGTTTTCATCTGACGTGGATGACGGTTTTGTTACGACAGAGGAAGAAGAGCAATTTCTCCTTCAGCACAATCTGTCCTGGACTTCCCTGCAGCATCTCAAAGAGAAAGCTCTTGGCACGGTGAGTCCATCATCCGTCTAGCCAGGTCTGTATCATCTACCACCACCCATGGGGCCATCAGACTGAGCCGACATTCACAACTCAACGAAGTAACATAAGGGCAAATGCCCCGGCTGACGAGCTGATCCTCCCGGAGCTGAACTTTCAGGTGTTATGATGTTACCATGGCTGAATTATGGAGACACCAAAGGGGTTATTCAGAGAGCACCAAAATGTCACCGACATTTCGGTGCCCTCTCATTCGCTTTGGCGAGTTAAATTTGGCGAGTTAAATTCGCCGACCCTGCATTCACTGCAGGTTCCCCAAAGTGTGCCGAATCGACCCACTGAACGCATCTGAAAAACGCCTGCACAAACACCAAATCGATCTGAAAAAAGCCGACGACCCACCGAACAGACTGCTGAAACAATCCTCAAACCGTCGATGACCTGCCGAACAGACCGTTGACCAGCCGCCGGAAAAAGACGAACAGAAAAAACCCTGCAACATTTAAAACAGGTTTGAAAAAAAACTAGTGAATGAAAATAATATATAAGATTCTACGAATAACAATAAAATGGTCCGTTACAGAATTTAAAAAAAAAAACATTGAAAGAAAAAAAATTGGAAACAAGAATTTCGCCAAAAAATGCCTAAAAATTAAATCGACTTTTTGCTGCAGTTTAAAATAATAAACGGTTTATTAGATATTGTATTAAAACGGGAATATTTTTAACATTGAAACCTATGGGATTTGCCTGAATAAACCTGTCGAATGAAACCGCTGAACATCAGGGCATTTCACTGACATTTTCCTGCTGTTCAATGGGAATAGATTAACCATTGCTTCTCCATGGGGGATTTCACTGGCGCCGAACAGCACCGCATTTCACTGCCACCGAATAGCACCGTATTTCACTGCCGCAGAATAGACACCGTATTTCACTGCCGCCAAACAGCACCATATTTCACTGCCGCTGAACAGGCACCGTATTTCACTGCTGCCGAACAGCACCGTATTTCACTGCCGCCGAACAGGCACCGTATTTCACTGCCACGAACAGGCACTGTATTTCACTGCCACTGAACAGCACCGTATTTCACTGCTGTCAAACAGGCATCGTATTTCACTGCCACCGAACAGGCACCGTATTTCACTGCCACCGAACAGGCACCGTATTTCACTGCCGCCGAACAGGCACTGTATTTCACTGCCCTCGACAGGCACCATATTTCACTGCCGCCGAAAAGGCAACATATTTCACTGCCGTCAAGTAGGGATGAGCTGTTCGGTTCGGAGTTCGCATCGAACATAGCCTGTTCGCATTTTCGTGAACTACGAACATTTCCGCCTGTTCGCCGCGTGTTCGCCCACAATGCACTTTTCCACTGGCCTGTAGCTTGTAATTGGCTACAGCCTTGCACCTGACCACAGGTCTGGAGCAAGACAGGTTCTACACTATGCCAATCACGGCTCAGAGTCCTGATTGGGCAAATTTTGCCCAATCATGGGCTCACAGAGCTAAATCCCGCAGCACACTATATAAGGTTTCACACAGCGCTTCTGCACGTGTTTGAGAGGGAGATTTCATAGGAGATTGATCTTGTGTTAGTGTGTGTTCTTACTGCCAGTCTGCCACCAGCTACTGGGGGGGGTCTCATCTACTGGGGGGTCTCATTTCTACCAAATATCTCGGAATTGTTGTAATCTTTGTGTTCTCACTCCCAGCAACTATTTTGGGGGCTCAGGAATTTCTACAAAATATTTGGGAATTGAGGTGATCTGTGTCTTGTCACTGCCAATGCCACGCAGTATTTTGGGCGTCAGTAATTTCTACCAAATATCTGGGAATTGAGGTGATCTGTGTCTTGTCACACAGCCAGTGCCACGCAGTATTTTGGGCGTCAGTAATTTCTACAAAATATTTGGGAATTGAGGTGATCTGTGTCTTGTCACTGCCAGCAAGTATTTTGGGGGTCAGTAATTGCTACAAAATATTTGGGAATTGTTCTAATCTGTGTCTTGTCACTGCCACCCATCAGGGGGTCTCACTGATTTATAGGAGGTTTCTGAGACTTGTAATCTGTATCTTCTCACTGTCAACTATCAGGGGGTCCCACATACTTCTAGCAGATTTCTGTGAATTGTAATTTGTGTCTTGTCACTGCCACCCATCAGGGGTTCTCACTGATTTATAGGAGGTTTCTGGGAATTGTAATCTGTGTCTTGTCACTGGCTGCCAGCTATCAGGGTGTCTCACTGAGTTATACAAGAGTTCTGGAAATCTTTAATCTTTATACCAGAGTTGAATCAGAGTTCTGTATATATTTAATCTATATATCACTCACTATGTCAGAAAGACCAAAAAGGACAGGCAGACGCTCCCAGACACAGATAAGAGGGCAAGCAGCCTCTGTGTCAGGAGGCTGTGCCTCTGGTCGTGGTGGACGTGGTGCATCCTCTGCAGGGCCACGCTTGTCCTTTCTAACTGGTGCTGGCCGTCTCAAGCAGCAGCAACATACAGAGGATTTGGTGGATTGGCTAACCAGGCCATCCGAGTCCTCTGTCAGCCAGGTTTGTAGTGCTTTACAGTCCACCTCAGCTGCCAAAGCATCTAATGCAGCCTCCATGTCCACAGCTACTCCTGCCGTAGCCTCGTTATCACACACAGAGGAGTCAGCTGAATTGTTTGACTACAATAACAGTGACATGCTGCTTGAGGATGCGCAGCAACTACAGTGCTCTGATTCAATCTCTGAGGTTGAGGAAGGGAGTATAATCAACCTAGAGGAAGGGGGTGCCAGTGATGACACACAAATAACTGGCACTCCTGTTGCCCCAGCAGCTGCAGCATACTGCGAAGTTGGCTCCAGTGACGAGGAGATAGGGGGTGATGATGACAATGATGATGAGGTCACTGACTCCACCTGGGTGCCTGATTGAACAGAGGAGTCAAGTGAGGAGGAGGAGGCACAAGAAAGACGAGGCACAACATCCTCTCTGACCAACCGTAGCACTAGCCAGTCCAAGGCATCAGATGTCAGAGCTGCTCAGGTGCAGAGCGCTGTTGTCTCAAAGCACACATCCAGGATCTCTGCTGTCTGGGAGTTCTTTAAGAAATGTGCAGCAGACCCCACCGTTGCTATTTGTAATCTATGTCAGATGAGACTCAAGCGTGGGAAAGACACCGGACGCTTGGGTACCACGTGTTTGAGGTGACATATGACCACCTGCCACGCATCCCGTTGGCGCAAAATTTTGCGTAGGTCCTCCTCCTACTCATCGGTCTCTACCCCCACTGTATGTCCTGCCATGTCATTGCCTGCTACAACCTCCACTGACAGGGATGATGCAACAGCAATGGATGTACCAGGTCCTTCCTCACAAAGTGACAGCATCCCATCAGCTGAAGATTTACGCAGACAGATTACGTTGCCCCAGCTGCTGCAGCGTAAGAAAAAATGTAGTCCCAACCATCCCCAAGCACAGCGTCTAAATGCCAGTTTAGCAAAATTACTCGCATTGCAGCTGCTGCCTTTCCAGCTGGTGGACTCTGCTCCCTTCCGTGAATTTGCTGAATGTGCTGTACCACAGTGGCAGGTTCCAAAACGCCATTACTTTTCACAGAAGGCCATTCCAGCACTATACCAGCACGTGGAAGACAATGTTATTGAGTCATTGGGAAAGGCAGTCAGCAGCAAGGTACATGTGACTTTAGACACGTGGTCCAGCAAGCATGGACAGGGCCGTTACATTTCCTTCATGGCACACTGGGTAACACTGATTGCAGCTGGGAGGGATCCAAGACGGGGGTCTGTGCTGGAGCTTGTTCATCCACCACGCCTCCAGAAAGCTGCTTGTATGAGGTCTGTCCGCTCTACCACCACCGCTCCCTCTTCCTCCTCCTTCTGTGTCTCTGGCAAAGTGGCAGTTAAACTGACGCGTGGCAGGGGCTACGCAATGGCTCAAGCAAAAAGATGCCATACTGTGCTTGAGCTGGTTTGTTTAGGGTACAGGAGCCACACCGGCCCAGAAATTCTGTCAGCTCTGCAGGGACAGATGCAGAGATGGTTAACACCACGCCAGCTTCAGCTGGGAATGGTCGTCTGTGATAATGGCAGCAACCTTCTCTCCACCCTACGCCAGGGTAAGTTGACGCATGTACCATGCCTAGCACACGACCTAAATCTGGTGGTACAGCGTTTCCTAACCAGGTACCCAGGGCTGGCAGAGCTTCTCAGCCAGGCCAGAAAAGTCTGCAGCCACTTCAGATGGTCATTCCCAGCAAGCGTTCGCCTGGCAGAAATTCAAAAAGAATTCCACCTTCCCACAAACCGTCTGATCTGTGACATGCCCACCAGGTGGAACTCGACATTAGCAATGCTGCAGCGTCTGCACAAGCAGCAGAGGGCCATCAACGAGTACCTGTGTGAGTATGGCACAAGGACAGGTTCAGGTCAACTTGTTTTTTTTCCGCCCCCGCAGTGGCTGATGATCAATGATGCATGCACTGTACTGTCACCATTTGAGGAGGCAACGAGGATGGGGAGCAGGGACAGTGCATGCATCAGTGACACAATTCCTTTAGTGTTCCTGCTGGAGCACACTCTGCGGGGAATTATAGATGTGGCTCTAGAGGCAGAGCAGCGGGAGGAAGAGGAGGCCTTCCCTAGCTCTGAAGGCCCCAGTCTTTCCGCAGACAGCATTCCAGCGGGTCCTCCTCAGATCAGACAGGAGGAGGATGAGGAGGAGTAATATTTGAGTAGTGGGAGCATTGAAGGTGGGGATCCCTCAAGGGAATTTGTGTGCCCAGAAACACAAGGACACCAGTGGCTGGGAGGAGGAAGTGCACGATGGCGTCATCCTCATTGAGCAGGAAGACTCAGAAGCTAATGCCACCTCCAACCTATGCTGCATGGGCTCCCTTATTATGCAAAGCCTGCTAAAGGACCCCAGGATTCGTGCTATCAAGGAGAGGGATCATTACTGGTTGGCAACCCTTCTTGATCCACGATACAAGGGTAAAGTTACAGAGCTCATCCTGCCCGCACAGAGGGAGCACAGGATGAAAAAACTTGAAGACGCTCTAAAGCGACACTTGTGTAACACCTTTCCAGGCACTGGTAGGTTACCAAGTGATGACACAGGTGCTTCTGAGGCTGCAGATGATCAGAGGAATAGCGGTGAAGGCCGGGGCCACTTGACTGATGCCTTTTTAAATTTTTTTAGTCCACGCCGCCCAGGGACGTCAAATGTAGGCACCCATTGCCAGCGTCTTCACCATATGGTGCAGGACTACCTAGGGGCAAGGGCAGACCTGGATAACTTTCCAGCAGATGATCCACTGGCTTACTGGGTGTTGAGATTGGATCACTGGCCAGAACTTAGCCAATATGCTATGCAGCTACTAGGTTGCCCTTCATCTAGCGTGCTTTCTGAAAGGACGTTCAGTGCCGCTGGAGGTTTTGTCACAGACAAAAGAGTGCGTCTGTCCACCGACTCTGTAGACCGGCTGACAGTTATAAAAATGAATCAGTCCTGGATCAGCAGCTATCAATCCCCTGATGCTGACGTAACGGAATAGATCGAGGATGTCTTCTGCATTCACAAAACCTCCACCACTGAACTCTTCCACAATACCACAAAAGGGTTACGGTGTGAAGGCACTTGCTGCCACCAAAGGCACAATATTTGGCTGCACTGACACTGACGCCTATATTAACAGATTTATATCATTTTAATTTTTTGGAACGCAGGGCCCAACCCTGCACTCTTCGACAATACTAGGCTTGTGCACCGATATTTTTTTCGGTTCGATTCGGTTCGATTTTTCGGATGTTTAAACTTTTCGATTTGGCTCGTTTCGACTGTTTTCTGTTTCGATTCGGTTCGGCTCGACTCGTTTTTCGTGTACATTTTTTTCGGAATATCGACCATTTTTCGTATTTTCGTGTCACTTTGCTCGTTTTTTGTATCGACTTTTCATGATTTCGGAAATTTTCGTTTTTTCGGAACGTCTGTTTCCACTCGTTTCAAAGCAATAAATTTCCATTCGACACATTTCAAGTCCATTCGAAAATATTTCGTTTCGGCTCGGAAAACATTTCGGATCTGCCATTTTCGGATCTAAAAATTTTCGGAAAATCGGCCGCATCCGAAAACACGAATCGGGAAATTTCGTGAAAATTCCGAAATTCCGAAACCCGAAACGCACATCCCTAGACAATACCACAAAAGGGTTACGGAGTGAAGGCACTTACTGCCATGAAAGGCACAATATTTGGCTGCACTGACGCCTGTGCCACATTTATATCATTTTAATTTTTTGAACCGCAGGGTCCACCCCTGCACTCTTCCACAATACCACAGAGGGGTTACTGTATGAATGCACTTGCTGGCCTGGCACCAAAAGCACAATATCTGGGTGCACTGCCACTGACGCCTTTACCAGATTCATATCTTTTTAATATAGGACCGCATGGTCCACCCCTGCACTCTTCCACAATACCACAGAGGGGTTACTGTATGAATGCACTTGCTGGCCTGGCACCAAAAGCACAATATCTGGGTGCACTGCCACTGACGCCTGTACCAGATTAATATCCTCAGAGGGGTTACTGTGTGACGGCACTGTTGCCGACGCTAAAGGCCGAATTTTAAAGCACCTATTGTTACTTTCATCCAAACCCTGCACCATAATTTAGCCCAAAAAAATCACTAAACTTTTTCTGCGCGTCCTAAAATGTCTTTTCATACAGGCTGCCGCCCCAAGCAGTTGTTTATGAATAGATTAAAGGAAAATCATTTACTGTCATTTTAAAAGTCATTTCTTTGTTTTTAAATGTTTCTATACATCCTAGAAATCCGCCACTTCACGGGCAGGTTATGGGGACCTCCTAGGCACGATTTTTGAAGGAATTTTTCGTTTTTATTTTTAACCCTTATTTCTTGGAAAACTCACTGTCCCTTTAAAAACGTTTTTTTTTTTAACTTTTTGTCCTCGTTTCCTGTCCCCCAGAGCACTACCCGGACCCCCATACACCTTTTTATGGCAAATATCTAGCATATATGCCCTCTTGCAGGGCACTCTAAAATTCGAATTTGAGTCCCATTGACTTGTATTGAGTTCGAATTCGAACATTTGGAAAGTTCGAGTTCGTATGCGAACACCTGGGTGTTCGGCTCATCCCTACCGCCAAGCAGGCAACATATTTCACTGGCAATTGACCAATATTTGGTGTATTGTCGGCTTTCTGAATAGCTGAATGGCCACGAAATGTCACCGTACGGGGAAACTCACTGTTCAGTGCAATTCGGTGGCCAATTTGGAGCTCTCTGAAGAACCCCTCAAGAGATGTCCACTAACTGGACAGACTGATGGACCACGGGGTCACAGAGCAGAGAATGGGTCTTGTTGTCATTTCCATGGCTCAGCCTGTAATCATTCAACACACACACACACACGAAGTAATGTTCCAGACATCACGAAGAGCCCCAACAAATCAATGTTTAGGAATGACATCATGCCGGGCGTTACATCGCACCGTCTCTTTCCTGTGCAGAGAGAAGGAATGAGGAGCTTAACGGAGTTTCTCGGGAACACGCTGGGGATTCACCTTTTCCACTTTTGGACGGAATGTGAAGAGTTTAAGGAATTCTCCACAGATGCCGAATCCGATCGGAACCCAGAGGAATTCAGAGACCTGTGCGTTCACCTGTTCAGGTAAGCGCGGGCCGGTGAGTGTGACGGGTGAGTCTCTGGGCCGCACTCCCTCTCACCTCGTTTCTTTATGCCTGAATCTCACTTCTTCCAGGAGAATCCAGAGCAAGTACCAGACGTCTCTGAGCGCCGAATGCCAGGTATGAGCGTCCTAGCTCTGTGTACATGGAGGTGAGATGCTTCACACATACCATAGCATAATCACACTCTATGTTGCGCACAGGAGCAGATCCGGTTGTCCCAGGAGAATTGGGGGCCGACCTTCCAAGCTCTCAGAAGATCCCAATATGACGCCCTGAGACGTCTGCGCTCTTATTGGGTCCCGCGCTTTATCCTCCACCAGCAGAGCTCTTGGCGTGCTCGGTAAGATAGACGCCGGTCACCGGTTTCGCACTCTGTTCACACCTTCCGGTGATTAGATTCACTCTTTGCTGCAGATTTATTTGGTGTTTCTGACAATGAGCTAAATCCAGGAGAAATAGATCTAGTGACCTGTTCATTAACAGGACTGTGCAAAGGCTCATCCATTTTAAGCCTATCAGGAAAGACTTGAAGGATCAAACGGACTCTTCAGGTTTTAGGGCGTCAACACAATACACACGTCCTCCCTGATATACGCTGCTCGCACCCAATCCAAAACTCCAGCTGCACCCGGCTCCCTCCAGGGAGAACCTTTCCTGTCCTGGCAACAAGAGTGACACATTCCTAACCTCTGCTCTATAACCTGCCGACACGGATAGAAACCAAATAGAAAAGCGTTCACTGTAAGACTGATACCTTGTGTAACCGTCTATCTCTAGGGCTGGCCGGGGGACGACGCTGGCGAATAGGAAATGGATGAAATTGGGTTGTAATGGGCCAGAAACAGAAAGAAAACCCCGAGACCCGAGCGAGGTAAGTCTGAGCCTTAATGGGATGTGGGGACACTGGGAATGCATGGATCCAGTCACACAGTCCAGTATGACTGAGCGGGATGTGAGTGAGGGATTGTACGATTCAGACACTGGGAGGAAACCTATTAAATTCTCAGATATTAACCATTTCTGCTCCGGGGCCAGAGATGCTGTTTCCATAAGGTGCAATGAGCAGCGTGAACAAATTATGGTGTTTGCTTTACGCCTGGTCTCACTCCATGCAGGGTGTGCAATGCTGGGTTAACTACTCTAAGCTGATAAAGCCGCGCTCACCCACACACCCGCAGGAAGTAACAGGGCAATCCATCTGTTACATCCTCAGCCCTCACTGTGCTCCCTGGGGGGTCTGGGCAAGAAGGGGGACTGCTGGCTGGTCGGGTCCCAGCACTTTCTGCTGGCAGATCGGCATCTGAGGGGGCGGGGACAGGTGTGGTCACCAGGAGCCACCGGCTTTAAAACAGGGCTCGAGGGGTTGCCTCGTTGCCCTGTTGTGGAGTTTGTTTCACGCACCGCTACTTCCTGCATCGGATTGAATTAACTGTTGACGACCCTGCTTTGTATGAGATTTCTGCTCCTGTTATCGACCCGGCTTGGCTTTGACCACTCTCTCTCTATCGTGTGTATTACGCTGTTTGCGTGTTTTAGTGATTTAACCCCATGCTGGTTGCTGGGTTGATCACTCGCTGTTTGGTTCCTGTCCCATCACATTTAGGGGTATCATTTGTAACCCTCCGGGGTCCCTTTACCCAGGCTATTACTCATGTTAATGTTTTTGCAAAGACCACGATAACAAACAATTGTTTATTTCTGTTTAATGTTATTTCTAATCGCATCTCTGTACATATTAGCAATAACAATCCTGTATGCAAGCCAGTACCTCCGAGAGTCACCATGTATCTACTAATCTTAAGTATTTACCAGAACGATTGGTTTCTGCATCTCTGACTGCCCTGCACCTTGAATACTTCACGGACTGTTCTCCCACGTATTGTGTTTCTGAGTGTGTCCTAGGCTTTCTGTCTGTCTCGAAACCCTCGGAGCCTAGAGGCAATTCAGCTAGTCCTTGGAGTCCCCTGGCTCTTGAGATACAACCTGTATTTTATGCAATTTCTGTGTTCATCAAAGTATTGTTGCCCTTAAGGATCTCAACTCCGCTACTCTTGGGGAAGCGATATAGCTACCGTTACACCATCCTGGAAATTATTTCTGAACAGCTCCTGCGGTCATTGTGCAGCAGCTGCAGGGAGTTCCTCTGAGACCAGGAAGTCACTCAGCCAATCAGGAGCCTCCCTGCTCCAGGCACAGCAGCAGGTCCATTCATGGGATAGAGCAGAAGGAGCAGACACGGTGCAGGCGTGATGAGTGGACGCTCCAGCCATCGCTTGATGTTGGAGATAATTCGATGCAGTCTCCACCTTTGCTAAAGGGAGATTTTATGTTCAGGATAATTGAGGTTTTGTCACTATCTAGTTGATCCCAGCACTGACATCACACATTGACTTTATCTTAATACGATCCTGTCACTTGTGTAGGGTTGGACCCCGAGACCTGGTGCTCCTGCAGGAAGCTGGGATCTGATGGAGAAGATCTGCAGTGACCCTTTTCTCCAAAATATGCTGCCTGCCCTGCGGAGCGATGGGGAGGCCGGAGGGGCCTTCCTGCATTATCTCAAGAGGTAACGCCAGGAATCTGTATATACAAACAATGCATCCAATATGACACAACAGCAGCTCATCACAAGGCGGTCCATGAGATCATCACAATCCTATGCCACCAGCCAACCCCAAAGACCAAGACTTCATAGTAACCGAGGAGTAACAGAGTATTATTACAATGTATTCGATGTCAGCTGTGCAAAAGATACTTTGTATACTATAGGATGTGTGGAAAGATACTTTGTATACTATAGGATGTGTGGAAAGAGATTTCATAGTTTTATGGGACATGTGGGAAGATACTAAAAAGTAGAAAGTATGCAGAAAAACTGTTTTGAGCCTGTACCCTCCCAGAGCGACTGTGTAAACCAGAAGTATCCAGCCCACAACATACATAAAACATACCAAGTGTCAGGTTCTGTAGTCTGGGACCCGAGATGCAGCGGTATATCAGAAGGCAAGGTGTCCGAGGGATGATCCGAAGGCGTGGTCAGGAGATAGCCGTGGTCGGTAATAAGAAAGCAGGTGTAGCTATCAAGTACTGGATACTGGTATCAGGAGGCAGGCATCAGGAGGCAGGCATCAGGAGGCAGGCATCAGGAGGCAGGCATCAGGAGGCAGGCATCAGGAGGCAGGTATCAGGAGGCAGGTATCAGGAGGCAGGTATCAGGAGGCAGGTATCAGGAGGCAGGTATCAGGAGGCAGGTATCAGGAGGCAGGTATCAGGAGGCAGGTATCAGGAGGCAGGTATCAGATAGGTCTTACTACTGTAAGGGCACAAAACGAGTGAGCTCTGAGCCACTCGAGTCAGGGGTTTAAATAGGGAGTCAGGACTGGTCCCGCCTACCCCTAGCCCTGCCCCTCTGGTCTTCCCTCTCTGCCATTGGAGTAGAGGGGGACACCCAAGGCATCAGGGCAGCCGTCATGCTGGTTAGAGATGCCGAGGCCACGCCCCTCCCCCTGGACGCACCATGCATGCGCCGACCCACCCGGACACCGGTACCTCGCGGAGACCTTGCCACCGTGATGGAGGGAGGGTCCCGAGGTCCGCGTCTGAGCTCTAAGGCCCGCACAGATCGACCAGGAGGGGAGTGACGCGCTACCCCTGCGTCCTGCTGGAGGACGCCGCCGGGATCGTGGGGAGTCCCGGGAGGCGGGGAAGGGAGCAGGCACCGCCGAGGACCTGACAGCGCCCCCCCTGAAGGCTCAACCTCCGGGGGCGCCCTGGGGCTGGTTTACCTGGATAACATCGGTGGAAGGCTGAGACCAACCGCAGAGCGTGAACCAGAGTCGCCGGTTCCCAAGAACGCTTCTCGGGGCCGTAGCCCTTCTAGTGGACCAGATACTCAACTCGGTTATGATGCCATCAGGCGTCAAGAATGTCTTCCACTTCAAATTCTTCCATATCATCCACCGGGGAGGGGGAGTCTTTCGTCGGCGGGTATATCGATCCGAAATATAAGGCTTTAGCAGGGAAATGTGGAACACTGGATGGATCTTCATCGATGGGGGTAATCGGAGGCAGACACAGACAGGTGATATCACCGTGGCGTGATGACTGAAAGAGACCAAGGAATTTGGGACCCAGTTTCATAGATATCCTTTTTTAATGTAGGCGACCAGTAGGATTGACGGGCTCTTTGAAGAGTTTTTCTTATACCTCCATGTCCAGCCATGGGAGAGTCATGAACGAGTTTTAGCACCTCGATTAAGGTATCTGGAGACATTATAATGCAGTGTTTTTTTAGGGGTAATCCATCAGACGATAATCCTTTGGACGAGGAGGTAGAGGTAGTATGGAGTTTGTTAAGAAGGGTGTAGTGAGTTGTCAGAAAATGTTCTGGTTGGAGCAGGGGTATTGGAAGGGAATACCGTAGAATATTGCCTTGATATGGCATCTGCTTTCCCATTCCTTTTACCTGGTCGGTAGGTGATAAGGAAATTGACCCTTGTAAAAAATAGGGCCCATCTTGCTTGGCGCAGTCTGAGACGTTTTGCGGTTTTAATATGTTCTAGGTTTTGATGATCAGTGTATACTGTAATTGGATAGAGGGATCCTTCAAGGAGATGTCTCCATTCTTCGACAGCCCGTTTAATTGCCAGTAGCTCCTCGTCACCAACATCATAGTTTTCTTCTGCCGTATTTAGGCGTTTAGAATAGAAGGCGATAGGGTGCAAGTTACCACTATCCAGATTTCTTTGGGATAATATAGCACCAGTGGCCAGTTCAGATGCATCGACTTCCAAGTAGTAAGGACGGTTATGGTCTGGTTGTTCCAAAATCGGGGCTGTAGTAAACTGTTTTAGTGTGAGAAAATCCTTTTGAGTGACTTCGGTCCACATGAATTTTTCATTATTTTTTGTGAGTTGAGTAAGAGGTTTAACCTGGTACGAAAAGTTTCTAATAAACTTCCTATAGAAGTTTGTGAACCCAAGAAATCGTTGGACCTCTTTTTTGTTGTTAGGAGTAGGCCAGGTGACAATGGCGGAAATTTTTCCTGGATCCATTTCGAGTTTGCCAGATGAGAGTATGTAACCTAAAAAAGGAATACGGGTCTGTTCGAAAGAACATTATCTAATTTTGCATAGAGATGGTGGGTGCGGTGACGAGACAAAACCTCTTTCATATGTTTCCGATGTTCCTCCAGAGTAGGAGAGTATATTAAGATGTCGTCTAAATGAACCACGACAAATTGATCCAATAGGTGTCTGAGTATATAATTTACCAAGTGTTGAAAGATTGCAGGGGCGTTGCAAAGCCCATAGGGCATCACCACATACTCGAAGTGACCATACCTGGTACGAAATGCGGTCTTCCACTCATCTCCTGTACGCATGCGGACCAAATTATAGGCCCCTCTTAAATCAATTTTGGAAAAGATGGTAGCGCATTGGAGATGCTCCTTTAACTCTGGAATGAGCGGCAAGGGATAACGTTTTTTTTACCGTAATTTGATTAAGTTCACGGAAGTCAACACAGGGACGCAGTCCTCCATCTTTTTTCCCCACAAAAGGTTTTCTTGTATATATTCCTTGAGTACCTCAAGTTCAGGTGTGGAAAGGGGGTAAATACGACCGAAGGGTATGGTCGTTCCTGGAAGGAGATCGATGGGGCAGTCGTATTTACAATGTGGGGGTAATGTTTCTACCCCTCTTTCGCTGAAGACATCCAGGAATTCATGATAGTGTGCTGGTAGTTGCACGTTTGTTCTATTCATATGGGAATATAGTATAGTGTTGACAGAGACTGAAGGAGATGGATCAAGACATGTCTTAATACAATAGGGAGATGAGAACGTGATTTGGCCAGTGGACCAATGTATGACAGGGTCATGACGCATAAGCCAGGGGAGACCCAAAATCACCGGGAACATGGGGGAAGGAACCAGATCGAATGAAAGGATTTCCTTATGGCAGGGCCCCACCATTACCACAATTGATTGTGTCTCCTTAGTAACTGCTCCAGAACCCAGAGAAGATCCGTCTATGACACAAATTTTTACGGGATGTGTTTTATTGTGTACAGGCACACACAGTGAGCTAGTGAAACATTAATGATACAACTGTTGGCCCCTGAATCAACCATTGCTTGTAGAGGAATCTCCTTGTCTTGCCACTGTAAAACACTATTGATAGAGAGAAGATGAGTGGAACATGGGAATGTATCAAAATTTTTTGAGGGTGGTAGTGGCTTACCTCCTTTGATTTTGTCCTTTTCTGGGCAGGTTCTGACCATGTGTCCGGGGCCTCCACAATAGAGACAGAATCTTTGTTGTCTACAACGTTCTACTTCATCAGGAGGCAGGTGTCCTCTTGTGAGCCCGATCTGCATGGGCTCCTCTGGTGGTATCGGAGTAGGAGGTTGAGAAGGTGGTAAGGCCAGAGGCCGAGGGTTGTTTGGGCTATATCTCCTGGGTGGAGCCTGAATGGCAAGTTGAGACCCGGGGTTTCTCTCCTGTTGCCGTTCTCTCCAACGACAGTTGATGGAGATGAACATGTGTATAAGACTTTCCAGAACACGGGGTCGCTCACCTCTCGAAATTTCATCCTTTATATGATCTGCTAGGCCTCTTCGGAATTGGTCTACTAGAGCACTAGAGCAGTCTCGTTCCAGGTGGTATCCAGGGCATATCGTCTGAAGGAGGTGATGTACTCCTCGACTGGATGCCTCCCTTGCTGTAGGGCTCTGATAGCGGTTTGGGCTGTATCCTGTCTGAAAGGGTCTCCAAACATCACATCCATGGCAGTGGTAAAGGAGAGCCATGAATCCAAGGCTTGATCCTGTGCATGGATAAGGGTATGGGCCCAGGTATGTGCTTCGTCTGTCAAGAGAGTTATAACAGTCTGTATTTTAACATGATCAGATGGGTAGGTATCAGGTTTCAATGCAAAATAGAGAAGACAAATAGTCATAAATTCTTGATATTGTTTGCGGTCTCCATTGAACCTTTCACGCATAGACACAGCTGGCTCCGGATGAGGGAGTTCTTCGGGGTGTACTTTGAGTGTGAGGAAGGACCAGGGTCGAGGCAAGGGTGGACCATTGTGGACCATTTGGAGTTCCTGTAGTTGGTTCTGCATACGTGTGTGGCTGGATTCCCACCTGGCGGGTTAACGCAGTCAGGGCTTCTGTAAGATACGCGGGTTCCATAGCAGGCTCACTCGTTATGTCAGGTTCTGTAATCTGGGACCCGAGATGCGGAGGTATATCAGAAGGCAAGGTGTCCAAGGGATGACCCGAAGGCGTGGTGGTCAGGGGATAGCCGTGGTTGGTAATAAGGAAGCAGGTGTAGATATCAAGTACTGGATACTGGTCTCAGGAGGCAGGTATCAGATAGGTCTTACTACTGTAAGGGCACAAAACGAGTGAGGTTTGAGCCACTCGAGTCAGGGGTTTAAATAGGGAGTCAGGACTGGTCCCGCCTACCCCTAACCCACCGGGACGCCGGTACCTCGCAGAGACCTTGCCACCGTGATGGAGAGGGGGTCCCGAGGTCCGCGTCCAAGCTCGAGGGCCCGCACACATCGACCAAGAGGGGAGTGACGCGCTACCCCCGCGCCCCTCCAGAGGACGCCGCCGGGATCGCGGTGAGTCCCGGGAGGCAAGGAAGGGAGCAGGCACCGCCGAGGATCTGACACCAAGAAAAGAGGCTGCTATTTGCGCTTACCCTGAAGCTTCATATGAAACAAAACACAGAGGTTTTAGGTATACTTGAATGGCCATTAAAGTGTAAGCTCACCTGCCACGTCACTGCTACAAAGTAAGTTAAAAGTCACACATCTTCTAATACTACAAAGTATTATTATTATCCTTTATTTATATAGTGCCACATATTCGGCAGCGCTTTACAAGATCAGTGTACAAGGGGTTAATACATAGGAATACCACACATGGATGATACGGTCTGATTCACGGGACCCTGTTCCCAAGTATTTTGTGACGTAGGGCATCCATATTGTTAGGTGTTTTGCCCAAGGACACTCGCTGGTGGCGTCTTCTGAGTGGGATCGAGTCGTCTTTCCATGATTGAAGAGCATCGACCTGGTGGTTTGGTTGAACCCGCTTCTCATGAAGTCGAGACTTGCTTCTCCACAGTTGTATTGGAGGGATGTGCTGAACGGGACCTTGACTTGTTTCTCCACGGTCGAAGAGCAGAGACGTCACCACTGGACTCCACAGCCGATCATTATCACCACGAATATCTTTACACACATCCTATAATACTATAACGTATCTTTACACACATCCTATAATGCTACAAAGTATCTTTACACACATCCTGTAATGCTACAAAGTATCTTTACACACATTCTATAATATTATAAAGTATCTTTACACACATCCTATAATGCTACAAAGTATCTTTACACACATCCTATAATATTATAAAGTATCTTTACACACATCCTATAATATTATAAAGTATCTTTACACACATCCTGTAATGCTACAAAGTATCTTTACACACATCCTATAATATTATAAAGTATCTTTACACACATCCTATAATATTATAAAGTATCTTTACACACATCCTGTAATGCTACAAAGTATCTTTACACACATCCTATAATATTATAAAGTATCTTTACACACATCCTATAATATTATAAAGTATCTTTACACACATCCTGTAATGCTACAAAGTATCTTTACACACATTCTATAATATTATAAAGTATCTTTACACACATCCTGTAATGCTACAAAGTATCTTTACACACATCCTATAATGCTACAAAGTATCTTTACACACATCCTATAATATTATAAAGTATCTTTACACACATCCTATAATATTATAAAGTATCTTTACACACATCCTGTAATGCTACAAAGTATCTTTACACACATCCTATAATGCTACAAAGTATCTTTACACACATCCTATAATACTATAAAGTATCTTTACACACATCCTATAATGCTACAAAGTATCTTTACACATATCCTGTAATGCTACAAAGTATCTTTACACACATCCTGTAATGCTACAAAGTATCTTTACACACATCCTATAATACTATAAAGTATCTTTACACACATCCTGTAATGCTACAAAGTATCTTTACACACATCCTGTAATGCTACAAAGTATCTTTACACACATCCTGTAATGCTACAAAGTATCTTTACACACATTCTGTAATGCTACAAAGTATCTTTACACACATCCTGTAATGCTACAAAGTATCTTTACACACATCCTATAATGCTACAAAGTATCTTTACACACATTCTATAATGCTACAAAGTATCTTTACACACATCCTATAATGCTACAAAGTATCTTTACACACATCCTATAATGCTACAAAGTATCTTTATACACATCCTATAATGCTACAAAGTATCTTTACACACATCCTATAATGCTACAAAGTATCTTTACACACATCCTATAATGCTACAAAGTATCTTTACACACATCCTGTAATGCTACAAAGTATCTTTACACACATCCTGTAATGCTACAAAGTATCTTTACACACATTCTGTAATGCTATAAAGTATCTTTACACACATCCTGTAATGCTACAAAGTATCTTTACACACATCCTATAATACTATAAAGTATCTTTACACACATCCTGTAATGCTACAAAGTATCTTTACACACATCCTGTAATGCTACAAAGTATCTTTAATTGCTTGAAGAAAAAAGGTGACCCAAAGGATCGAAAGTGTTATAGGCGCTAATAATACACCGTGATTTATAAGAGATAGAATGTACAATTTATGCAGCTCACCGTTGAGTGTATCCCTCACCCATATATAGAAATATTAAAACAAAAATACCACAGTACATTCGGGAGCGCAAATATATGTTAGTCCTCTGAGTTTTTGAAATCTCAAGAATCTCCGAGAAAAATCTCTTTTGAAGATAGTCCGAAATATTCTCCGGTCACATGATGAAGGTACCGAGCAGAGAAGGGAAAAAAAGAGAAGGAAAAAAAAACAATTGGGCAATATCGTATATGTCGTATATTCAAAACTTAATAAGAAAAAACTCACAAGTGTGGAGCTGGATAGCTCAATACCATGCACAGTTGACTCTCTATGGGGGACTCCGCCCTTTGGTTGTGATGGTTCCGGTTTCCCTGTTCACTTCGATCAAATACTTCAGTGTGTATACACCAAAAGGACCTCGGAAGAGACAAATTATAGCGTAATTCCGTAACAGGTGAAAAAACATATAGGCATCTATGAGAAGGTACTCACGTGCTTCAGAACCTCCTATAAAGGTGGTTCCGTAATAGCAGCAGTAGACCACTTCCCAGGGGGTCTTAGCCTCTGGCTGGATGAGCTGGTGTACTCCAGTAGATGGATAGGTGGATCACGATTAGATGAATGAGTATGCGGTAGGCATAAAATATATGGGCGTTTAACATATGTAAGCGTGGAGAGGTTAAAAAAATCTTTAATTTAAAACATATAAAATATTAAAAAGGTAGGGGAGTCATCGAGACGCGTTTCCCTTACCAAATCTGTAAGCTTCTTCAATCGAATGATCCCCCACAGTTGTACAGCCACAATATATAACCTCCAAAAGTTCATGCCGCAACATATGGCGTGCATTCCACCCAGTGGCGTAGCGTGGGTTGTCAGCGCCCGGGGCAAGCCAAGAATTGTGCGCCCCCCCAACCTGTGGACACGTTATCGATATTGCCCCAGCTCTCACATGAATATTGCCCCAGCTCACACATGGATTTGCCCCAGCTCACACATGGATATTGCCCCAGCTCACACATGGATATTGCCCCAGCTCACACATGGATATTGCCCCAGCTCACACATGGATTTGCCCCAGCTCACACATGGATTTGCCCCAGCTCACACATGGATTTGCCCCAGCTCACACATGGATATTGCCCCAGCTCACACATGGATTTGCCCCAGCTCACACATGGATTTGCCCCAGCTCATGGATTTGCCCCAACTCATGGAAATGCCCCAGCTCATGGAAATGCCCCAGCTCACACATGGATTTGCCCCAGCTCATGGATTTGCCCCAGCTCATGGATATGCCCCAGCACATGGATTTGCCCCAGCTCATGATATGCCCCAGCACATGGATTTGCCCCAGCACATGGATATGCCCCAGCACATGGATTTGACCCAGCTCATGGAAATGCCCCAGCTCATGGAAATGCCCCAGCACATGGAATGCCCCAGCACATGGAATGCCCCAGCTCACACATGGATTTTCCCCAGCACATGGATTTGCCCCAGCTCATGGAAATGCCCCAGCTCATGGAAATGCCCCAGCACATGGAATGCCCCAGCACATGGAATGCCCCAGCTCACACATGGATTTTCCCCAGCACATGGATTTGCCCCAGCACATGGATTTGCCCCAGCTCATGGATACTGCCCCAGCTCATGGATTTGCCCCAGCTCATGGATTTGCCCCAGCACATGGATACTGCCCCAGCTCATGGATTTGCCCCAGCTCATGGATATTGCCCCAGCTCTCACCTGGATATTGCCCCAGCTCATGGATTTTCCCCAGCTCTCACCTGGATATTGCCCCAGCTCCGGATCCAGCAGGGGTTGAGGGGGCCCAGATGCCGGGCAGCAGGAGTGCCTGCCGGTCCTGAACAGCGTGAGTCCGTCCTGTTGAAGGGGAGGCAGCTGCGTGCGTGCGCAGGTCACGCGGACCGGCCAGTCAGGTGGTACAGAGACTCAGTACCACCTGATTAGACGGACCACGTGACCTGCGCCTGCACGCAGCCGCCTCCCCTTCAACAGGACGGACTCCCTGTTCAGGACCGGGCAGCCGGCAGGCACTCCCGCTGCCCGGCATCTGGGTCCACTCAACCCGCGGGCCCTTGGGCGGCGCCCGAGGGCCCGGCGGGTCAGCCCGGGCCACAAGTTTTAGGGGTGCAAATTTCTTTTGAAATTATGCGCCCCTAAGAAAACTGCGCCCGGGGCCACGGCCCCCCCAGCCCCCCCCACGCTACGCCACTGGTTCCACCTTAAGCCCTTCCGCGTGCGTTCCATCCAGATCACTTCCGCATGCTTTCCATCATCAGCATATCCGGTTTGGTGATTCTTCCGATTTATGACAACAATACTTTCAAGTTTATCACTAACCTCTATTCAAAAGCTTGTTATAATTATTATTATTCTTTATTTATAAAGCACCAGCATATTCCGCAGCGCTGTACAATAAGCACAGTATAGACAGGGTTACAATACGTTGAACAACATTTGACAAACAGTACAGGAGGAGATGAGGGCCCTATTCCCGTAGGAACTCACAATCTGGGAGGGTTGGGGTTGGAAACAGGAGGAGAGGACTGTAAGGTGAGAGTGATTGATGGTTGCGTCAGTGAGTTGGGTGGTAGGCTTCCCTAAATAGGAATGTTTTCAGGGAGCGTTTGAAGGAAGAGAAGTTAGGATAATAGAGCGAATAGAGCCGATTAGCCTCATTAACACACATCATACAAATCTGACAACAAAGAAGAGAGTGCAAAAAGAAAAATAGTAAATATATGAAATTCGGAAAATTATGTGAGAGATATACACTAGACCTATTGCGAGGAGTGTTTGATACAGTTATTTCAAAAAATGGGTAATTTCGAAATCGGCATTCAGGCTGCCTGGGATAAGGGTGTCTAATGTATAAATCCACCTCATCTCAGTCATAATTAATTTTCTAATCAGGTCCTCACCCTTCCAATTACGTTTAACAGCCTCTATTGCAAAAAATTGGATATCTTTTAAGTTGCAACCATGTGTATCCTGAAAATGGACGGACACACTATGTTTTTCATAACCTCTCGTTATGTTGCACAAATGTTCGTTAATCCTTACATACAGAGGTCTTGACGTTTGTCCTATGTAGTTTTTACCGCATGGGCATTTCAGTAAATAAACCACGTTCTTGGAGTGACAGGTGATAAACTGTTGGATTTTATAGATGGAATTGGTTCGGGATGGAACAAATTCACGAATCATTCTCTTTTTGTTCGACGTCTTCCTGCATGCAATGCATTGGCCACATCCATAAAAGCCAGCTTGCATTCCAAATGGGTTCTCAAGTGTCACTTTCTTCTCTATGATGTAGGTTTTTGACTAATTGGCATCCTGAACTTCTTCCACCTCTATAAATAATGGATGGTTTGTCAGGCAGCATTGAGTTAAGGATAGGGTCTCTCTTCAAAATAGACCAATGTTTCTCTATTGATTTCCTAATCTCTCTATTATATACGTTGTAATCCAAGATAAAGGATACAGCATTTTCTTGGGTGCTTTCTCATTGTTTACTGGTCAAAAGAGTTGATCTCTTCATTTGTAATACATCCTCCTTAATGGTATTAAGGGTTCGCTTTTGATATCCCTTGGTGGCAAATTCATGAATAAGTTTCTGAGATTGCACCTGGTATTGTTCAACATCAGAGCAATTTCGACGGACCCTAACCATCTGTCCCTTAGGGATACCGTTAAGCCAGGGTGGGTAGTGATCGCTTCTTTTATCAATATATCCATTCACATGGACATCCTTAAAGTGGGTTTTGGTACAGACCTTTCCATTTTCTATGTACAGGGTAAGATCAAGAAAATCCACTCTGTCTTTATTAATAGTGGATTCTAATTTAATGCCAACTGAGTTGGCATTTAAATGGGTAATGAATAGTTCTAGATCAGTATGACTGCCTTCCCATACAATCAAAACATCATCTATGTACCTACAGTATAGGACGAGGCTATGCCTCCAGTCATGACCAGCCCAGACCATTTGGTTTTCCCAATGGGCCATGAATAAATTTGCATAACTGGGGGCGAACCTCGTCCCCATGGCTGTGCCATTTATCTGGAGATAAAACTCCCCATTATACCAAAAGTAATTGTTACTCAGTATAAGTCGTATGCCCTCAATTAAGAATTTTATCTGGTTGGTCTCAAAATGCCCTGAGTCTAAGAGAAAAGTCTCAGTAGCCTCACATCCCACATTATGAGGGATTATAGTATATAGAGAATTCACATCACATGTTGCCATGATGTAGTTGTCTTTCCATTCAATTTTTTCCAGAAGACATAGTAATGACATGGTGTCTTTAAGATAGGCACGAGTCCCAACCACTAGGGGCTGTAACAATAAATCGATGTACTCAGAAATTCTAGATGTTATCGAATTGATGCCCGACACTATAGGGCGGCCCGGGGGATTAATTTTGTTCTTATGTAATTTGGGCAGATAATAAATAACAGGTATACGGGGATGCTCTATTTTTAGGTACTGATATTCCCTCTCATTAAGGATGCCCATGTCTTTACCTCTTTGTAAATACTCAAAAAATAGTTGTTTAGTTTGAGCAGTTGGATTACCAGGTAGTCGTTGGTAAGTGTTGAGGTCACCAAGTAGTCTACTCATCTCTTGGTGATATTGATCTATGTTGAGAATCACAACTCCCCCCCCCTTATCCGCGGGCTTGATTATGACATTTCTATCCTCTCGTAGTTGTTTAAGTCCTACATATTCCTTTTAGTCAGATTGTTATGGAACTTCTTATTTTTGGTCTCCAATTTTCTTATATCCGTGTAGATCATTTGTTCGAACGTATCTATTTCTTTGGAGACCATATGACGGGGATAGAAAGTTGACTTTTCTTTCAATTCAGTATGTACATATGGATCTGGATGTGATTCCAATTGTCTCTCTAGAGGGGTTCTTGCAAAAAAACGTTTGAGACATAAATTCCTTTTAAATTTTTGCAAATCGATGTAAGTACTGAAGGTGCTGCCTCGATTGGTAGGGACAAATTTGAGTCCCTTAGCCAATAGGTCAACTTGACCTTGTGTAAGTATTTTTCCACTAAGATTAAAAATGCCCCAGGACTCTATATTTTTCCTCTCTTTCCTTTCCTGTACTGCTCCTCCTCCTCTACATCCTCTTCTCTTAGGGGTCTTTTCCTTGGGGTCCTCATTTGATGCTGGTTGTTGGTTGTACCTTTCATTTTGTTTTTGTAATTGGCCAGATGAGGGACTTCATTCCCCAAATCTAGTCTATCATCTGAAGCTTCTATCATCTGAAGCATGTGAGTACCTTCTCATAGATGCCTATATGTTTTTTCACCTGTTACGGAATTACGCTATAATTTGTCTCTTCCGAGGTCCTTTTGGTGTATATACACTGTGAAGTATTTGATCGAAGTGAACAGGGAAACGGGAACCATCACGACCAAAGGGCGGAGTCCCCCATAGAGAGTCAACTGTGCATGGTATTGAGCTATCCAGCTCCACACTTGTGAGTTTTTTCTTATTAAGTTTTGAATATACGACATATACGATATTGCCCAATTGTTTTTTTTTCCTTCTCTTTTTTTCCCTTCTCTGCTCGGTACCTTCATCATGTGACTGGAGAATATTTCGGATTATCTTCAAAAGAGATTTTTCTCGGAGATTCTTGAGATTTCAAAAACTCAAAGAGGACTAACCTATATTTGCGCTCCCGAATGTACTGTGGTATTTTTGTTTTTATATTTCTATAAAGTATCTTTACACACATCTTGTAATACTATAAAGTATCTTTACACACTTCCTATAGTATACAAAGTATCTTTACACACATCCTGTAAAACTATAAAGTATCTTTACACACATCCTAGAATTAGGGATGAGCTGTTCGGTTCGATCGGTTCGGAGTTCGATTCGAACATTGCCTGTTCGCATGTTAGCGAACTACGAACATTTCCGCATGTTCGCCCACAATGGACCACAATGCACTTTTCCACTGGCCTGAAGCTTGTAATTGGCTACAGCCTTGCACCTGACCACAGTTTAGGTGCAAGACTATGCCAATCACGGCTCCGAGTCCTGATTGGGCAAATTTTGCCCAATCATAGGCTCACAGAGCTAAGCCCCGCAGCACACTATATGAGGCTTCACACAGCGCTTCAGCACGTGTTTAAGAGGAGATTGTTGTTGTGTTAGTGTGTGTTCTCACTGCCAGTCTGCCACCAGCTACTGGGGGGGGGGGTCTAATTTCTACAAAATATCTGGGAATTGTTCTAATCTGTGTGTTCTCACTGACACCAACTATTTTGGGGTCAGTCATTTATACAAAATATATGGGAATTGTTGTAATCTTTGTGTTCTCACTGCCACCAGCAGTTTTGGGGGTCAGTCGTTTACACAAAATATCTGGGAATTGTAGTAATCTGTGTGTTCTCACTGCCACCAAGTATTTTGGGGGTCTCATTTCTACAAAATATCTGGGAATTGTTGTAATATTTGTGTTCTCACTGCCACCCATCAGGGGGTCTCACTGACTTCTAGGGGGTTTCTGGGAATTGTAATCTGTGTCTTGTCACTGGCTGCCAGCTATCAGGGTGTCTCACTGAGTTATACCAGAGTTCTGGAAATCTTTAATCTTTATACCAGAGTTGAATCAGAGTTCTGCAGCATATCTCCAATTTTATAACAGAGTTGAATCAGAGTTCTGTATATCTTTAATCTATATATCACTCTCCATGTCAGAAAGACCAAAAAGGACAGGCAGATGCTCCCAGACACAGATAAGAGGGCAAGCAGCCTCTGTGTCGGGAGGCTGTGCCTCTGGTCGTCGTGGACGTGGTGCATCCTCTGCAGGGATGTTGCCAGCTATCAGGGGGTCCCATCAGGGGGTCTCACTGACTTCTAGGGGGTTTCTGGGAATTGTAATCTGTGTCTTGTCACTGGCTGCCAGCTATCAGGGTGTCTCACTGAGTTATACCAGAGTTCTGGAAATCTTTAATCTTTATACCAGAGTTGAATCAGAGTTCTGCAGCATATCTCCAATTTTATAACAGAGTTGAATCAGAGTTCTGTATATCTTTAATCTATATATCACTCTCCATGTCAGAAAGACCAAAAAGGACAGGCAGATGCTCCCAGACACAGATAAGAGGGCAAGCAGCCTCTGTGTCGGGAGGCTGTGCCTCTGGTCGTCGTGGACGTGGTGCATCCTCTGCAGGGATGTTGCCAGCTATCAGGGGGTCCTATCAGGGGGTCTCACTGACTTGTAGCAGATTTCTGTGAATTGTAATTTGTGTCTTGTCACTGCCACCCATCAGGGGGTCTCACTGATTTATAGGAGGTTTCTGGGAATTGTAATCTGTGTCTTGTCACTGGCTGCCAGCTATAAGGGTGTCTCACTGAGTTATACAAGAGTTCTGGAAATCTTTAATCTTTATACCAGAGTTGAATCAGAGTTCTGTATATATTTAATCTATATATCACTCACTATGTCAGAAAGACCAAAAAGGACAGGCAGACGCTCCCCAGACACAGATAAGCGGGCAAGCAGCCTCTGTGTCAGGAGGCTGTGCCTCTGGTCGTGGTGAACGTGGTGCATCCTCTGCAGGGGCACACTTGTCCTTTCTAACTGGTGCTGGCCGTCTTCTTAAGCAGCAGCAACATACAGAGGATTTGGTGGATTGGCTAACCAGGCCATCCTCATCCTCCAAGTCCTCTGCCAGCCAGGCTTGTAGTGGTTTACAGTCCACCTCAGCTGCCAAAGCATCTAATGCAGCCTCCACGTCCACAGCTACTCCTGCCGTAGCCTCACTATCACACACGGAGGAGTCAGCTGAATTGTTTGACTACAATGACAGTGACATGCTGCTTGAGGATGTGCAGCAACTACAGTGCTCTGATTCAATCTCTGAGGTTGAGGAAGGGAGTATAATGAACCTAGAGGAAGAGGGTGCCAGTGACACACAAATAACTGGCACTCCTGTTGCCCCAGCAGCTGC
Organism: Leptobrachium leishanense; assembly: GCA_009667805.1. Taxonomy (NCBI): domain Eukaryota; kingdom Metazoa; phylum Chordata; class Amphibia; order Anura; family Megophryidae; genus Leptobrachium; species Leptobrachium leishanense. The sequence continues at coordinate 388,903,507 of CM019066.1, read as the reverse complement.
AGCATACTGCCAAGTTGGCTCCAGTGATGAGGAGATAGGGGGTGATGACAATGATGATGAGGTCACTGACTCCACCTGGGTGCTTGATCGAACAAAGGAGTCAAGTGAGGAGGAGGAGGAGGAGGAGGCACAACGTCCTCTACGACCAACCGTAGCACTAGCCAGTCCAAGGCATCAGATGTCAGAGCTGCCCAGGTGCAGAGCGCGGTTGTCTCAAAGCACACATCCAGGAACTCTGCTGTCTGGGAGTTCTTTAAGAAATGTGCAGCAGACCCCACCATTGCTATTTGTAATCTATGTCAGATGAGGCTCAAGCGTGGGAAAGACACCGGACACTTGGGTACCACATGCTTGAGGCGACATATGACCACCTGCCGCGCATCATGTTTGCGCAAAACTTTGTGTAGGTCCTCCTGACGTGTCTCTACCCCCACTATATGTCCTGCCATGTCATTGACTCCAACCTCCACTGACCGGGATGATGCTACAGTAATGGATGTACCAGGTCCTTCCTCACAATTTGACAGCATCCCATCAGCTGAAGATTTACGCAGTCAGATTACGTTGCCCCAGCTGCTGCAGCGTAAGAAGAAATATAGTCCCAACCATCCCCAAGCACAGCGTCTAAATGCCAGCTTAGCAAAATTACTCGCATTACAGCTGCTGCCTTTCCAGCTGGTGGACTCTGCTTCCTTCCGTGAATTTGCTGAATGTGCTGTACCACAGTGGCAGGTTCCAAAATGCCATTACTTTTCACGGAAGGCCATTCCAGCACTATACCAGCACGTGGAAGACAATGTTATTGAGTCATTGGGAAAGGCAGTCAGCAGCAAGGTGCATGTGACTTTAGACACGTGGTCCAGCAAGCATGGACAGGGCCGTTACATTTCCTTCACGGCACACTGGGTAACTCTGATTGCAGCTGGGAGGGATCCAAGACGGGGTTCTGTGCTGGAGCTTGTTCATCCACCACGCCTCCAGAAAGCTGCTTGTATGAGGTCTGTCTGCTCCACCAACACCTCTCCCTCTTCTTCCTCCTCCTCCGTCTCTGGCGAAGTGGCAGTTAAACCGACGCGTGACAGGGGCTACCCAATAGCTCAAGCAAAAAGATGCCATACTGTGCTTGAGCTGGTTTGTTTAGGGGACAGGAGCCACACCGGCCCAGAAATTCTGTCAGCTCTGCAGGGGCAGGTGCAGAGATGGTTAACACCACGCCAGCTTGAGCTGGGAATGGTTGTCTGTGATAATGGCAGCAACCTTCTCTCCGCCATACGCCAGGGTAAGTTGACGCATGTACCATGCCTAGCACACGTCCTAAATCTGGTGGTACAGCGTTTCCTAACCACGTACCCAGGGCTGGCAGAGCTTCTCAGCCAGGCCAGAAAAGTCTGCAGCCACTTCAGATGGTCATTCCCAGCAAGCGTTCGCCTGGCAGAAATTAAAAGAGAATGCCACATTCCCACAAACCGTCTGATCTGTGACATACCCACCAGGTGGAACTCAACATTAGCAATGCTGCAGCATCTGCACAAGCAGCAGAGGGCCATCAATGAGTACCTGTGTGAGTATGGCACAAGGACAGGTTCAGGTCAACTTGTTTTTTTTTTCCCCCCGCAGTGGCTGATGATCAAGGATGCATGCACTGTACTGTCACCATTTGAGGAGGCAACGAGGATGGTGAGCAGGGACAGTGCATGCATCAGTGACACAATTCCTTTTAGTGTTCCTGCTGGAGCACACTCTGCGGGGAATTATAGATGTGGCTCTAGAGGAAGAGCAGAGGGAGGAAGAGGAGGCCTTCCCTAGCTCTGAAGGCCTCAGTCTTTCCGCAGACAGCATTCCAGCGGGTCCTCCTCAGATCAGACAGGATGAGGATGAGGATGAGGATGGAGGAGGAATATTTAAGTAGTGGGGGCATTGAAGGTGGGGTTCCTCAAGGGAGGGTTTTGTGTGCCCAGAAACACAAGGACTAGTACGTGGCTGGGAGGAGGAAGTGCACGATGGGGTCATCCTCCTCATTGACCAGGAAGACTCGGAAGCTAATGCCACCTCCAACCTACGCTGCATGGGCTCCCTTATCCTGCAAAGCCTGGTAAAGGACCCCAGGATTCATGCTATCAAGGAGAGGGATCATTACTGGTTGGCAACCCTTCTTGATCCACGATACAAGGGTAAAGTTGCAGAGCTCATCCTGCCCGCACAGAGGGAGCACAGGGTGAAAAAACTTGAGGACGCTCTAAAGCGACACTTGTGTAACACCTTTCCAGGCACTGGTAGGTTACCAAGTGATGATGACACACGTGCTTCTGAGGCTGCGGATGATCAGAGGAATAGTGGTGAAGGCCGGGGCCACTTGACTGATGCGTTTTTAAAAAATTTTTAGTCCACGACGCCCAGGGACGTCAAATGTAGGCACCCATTGCCAGCGTCTTCACCGTATGGTGCAGGACTACCTAGGGGCAAGGGCAGACCTGTATACCTTTCCAGCAGATGATCCACTGGCTTACTGGGTGTTGAGATTGGATCACTGGCCAGAACTTAGCCAATATGCTATGCAGCTACTAGGTTGCCCTTCATCCAGCGTGCTTTCTGAAAGGACGTTCAGTGCCGCTGGAGGTTTTGTCACAGACAAAAGAGTGCCTCTGTCCACCGACTATGTAGACCGGCTGACATTTATAAAAATGAATCAGTCCTGGATCAGCAGCTATCAATCCCCTGATGCTGATGTAACTGAATAGATCGGGGATGTCTTCTGCATTCACAAAACCTCCAGCACTGAACTCTTCCACAATACCACAAAGGGGTTACGGTGTGAAGGCACTTGCTGCCATGAAAGGCACAATATTTGGCTGCACTGACGCCTGTGCCACATTTATATAATTTTAATTTTTTGAAACGCAGGGTCCAACCCTGCACTCTTCCACAATACCACAAAAGGGTTACGGTATGAAGGCACTTGCTGCCATGAAAGGCACAATATTTGGGTGCACTGCCACTGACGCCTATATTACCAGGTTTATATCATTTTAATATTTTTCCGCAGGGTCCAACCCTGCACTCTTCCACAATACCACAGAGGGGTTACTGTTGCCGACACTAAAGGCCCAATTTTAAAGCACCTATTGTTCCTTTCATCCAAAGCCTGCATAAGTTTCACCATAATTTAGCCAAAAAAATCACTAAACTTGTTCTGCGCGTCCTAAAATGTCTCCTTTTTTAATACAGACTGCTGCCCCAAGCAGTTGTTTATGAATAGATTAAAGGAAAAGCGTTTACCGTCATTTGAAACGTAATTTTTTTGTTTTTAATGTTTCTATACATCCTACAAATCCACCACTTCACGGGCAGGTTATGGGGACCTCCTACGCACGATATTTGAAGGAATTTTTTGTTTTTATTCTTAACCCTTATTTCATGGAAAGCTCACGGTCCCTTTAAAAACGTTTTTTTAAAAACTTTTTGTCCTTGTTTCTTGTCCCCCAGGGCACTACCCGGACCCCCATACACCTTTTATGGCAAATATCTTGCATATACAGTGGCAAGAAAAAGTATGTGAACCCTTTGGGATTACGTGGAGTTTTGCATGAATTGGTCATAAAATGTGCTCTGATCTTCATCTAAGTCACAACAATTTGAAAAACACAGTCTGCTTAAAATAATACAACACAAACATTATATGTTTTCATGTGTTTATTGAACAGAACATGTAAACATTCACAGTGCAGGGTGGAAAAAGTATGTGAACCTTTGGACTTAATAACTGGTTGACCCTCCTTTGGCAGCAATAACCTCAACCAAACGTTTCCTGTAGTTGCAGACCTGCACAACGATCTGGAGTAATTTTGGACCACTCCTCTTCACAAAGCTGTTTCAGTGTAGCAATATTCTTGGGATGTCTGGTGTGAATCGCTCTCTTAAGGTCATGCCACAGCATTTCAATCGGGTTGAGGTCAGGACTCTGACTGGGCCACTCCAGAAGGCGTATTTTGTTTTGTTGAAGCCATTCTTTTGTTGAATTACTTGTATGCTTTGGGTCATTGTCCTGTTGCATCACCCATCCTCTGCGGAGCTTCAGTTGGCGGACAGATGGTCTTACGTTTTCCTGCAAAATGTCTTGACAAACTCGGGAATTCATTTTTCCATCAATGACAACAATCCGTCCAGGCCCTGAGGCAGCAAAGCCGCCCCAAACCATGATGCTCCCTCCGCCATGTTTTACAGTGGGGATGAGGTTTTGATGTTGTTGTGCTGTGGCTTTTTTCTCCACACATTGTGTTGTGTTTTTTCCAAACAACTCCATTTTGGTTTTATCTGTCCACAGAATATTTTGCCAGTAGTGCTATGGAACATCCAGGTGCTCTTTTGCAAACTTCAAACGTGCTGCAATATTCTTTTTGGACAGCAATGGTTTCCTCCGTGGTGTCCGCCCATGTACTCCATTCTTGTTTAATGTTTTCCTTATTGTAGACAAAAATGTTAGCATTTGCCAGAAATTTCTGTAAGTCTTTAGCTGACACTTTAGGATTCTTCTTTACCTCATTAAGCATTCTGCGCTGTGCTCTTGCAGTCATCTTTACAGGACGACCAGGCCTAGGGAGAGTAGCAACAGTGCTGAACTTTCTCCATTTGTAGACAGTCTGTCTTACCGTGGACACATGAACATCAAGGCTTTTGGAGGTACTTTTGTAACCCTTTCCAGCTTCATGCAAGTCAACAATTCTTGATTGTAGGTCTTCTGAGAGCTCTTTTCTGCGAGGCATGGTTCACATCAGGCAGTGCTTCTTGAAACCAGTAAACCCAAAACTGGTGTGCGTTTTTAAAGGGCAGGACAGCTTTCAGCAACACATCCAATAATATCACACTGATTGGACTCAAGGTTGGCTCACTCCTGGCTCCAATTAGCTCTTGGAGAAGTCATTAGGCTAGGGGTTCACATACTTTTCCCACCCTGCACTGTGAATGTTTACATGTTCTGTTCAATAAAAACATGAAAACATATAATGTTTGTGTTGTATTATTTTAAGCAGACTGTGTTTTTCAAATTGTTGTGACTTAGATGAAGATCAGAGCACATTTTATGACCAATTCATGCAAAACTCCACGTAATCCCAAAGGGTTCACATACTTTTTTTTGCCACTGTATGCCCTCTTGCAGGGCACTCTAAAAACTGAACTTTTGACTCCCATTGACTTGCATTGAGTTTGGTTTGTGTTGGCGTTCGAATGCGAACCGAACACCCCTAGTCATCCTTACCTATAATATTATAAAGTATCTTTACACACATCCTGTAATGCTATAAAGTATCTTTACACACATTCTATAATATTATAAAGTATCTTTACACACATCCTGTAATGCTACAAAGTATCTTTACACACATTCTGTAATGCTATAAAATATCTTTACACACATTCTGTAATGCTATAAAATATCTTTACACACATTCTGTAATACTATTTAGTATTATAAGATGTATTTAAAGATACTTTGTAGTATTACAGGATGTGTGTAAAGATACTTCATAGGGGGTTATTCAAAGAGCACCGAATTCTGTGCTTTTGTTCAGTGCACTTCGGCGAGTTCGGTTCGCCAACTCTGCAGTGAATTCAACATTCACCACCGAGTCCACAAAGTGCGCCGAATTGATCTGCTGAACGCTGTCGATAAACCCACTGAACACATCGGATAAATCACTGAACGCATCTGATTAATCACTGAACGCATCTGATTAATCACTGAAAGCAAAATTGCACTATACGGGGAAGTTCACCATTTGCTGCAATTCGGCGGCCAATTCAGCGCTTTGAATAACCCCTATAGTATTACAGGATGTGTATAAAGATACGTCATGGTATTATAGGACGAGTGTAATAAAAGTAGTCTTTTTCTATACTGGACGGGGTCAGTGATGGAATAAAACCTTTGTGACCCTCTTACCTGGGTTAAAGTCCGCATTAACATTCCCATGTGTTATGGAGACGGTGAAGATGAAGAAGTCCCAGTGGTGGCCTGTTCCTGCCGGCCATAAAGTGCAGCCTTCTTGGTTTGCGTTTATGTTGGTTTTTTTATCCAGTCGTCTGCGTTCCTGACTCGCATTCATTCGGTCATTGGAGGTTGTGGTTTTCTGCAGACCCTGTTAATTGTATTTCTTTTTCCATGTTGGGGCTGAATGACCTGATGCCATCTTTAATTGACAGGTTTGAGTCTCCACAGAGGAGTCAGGTTTTTCTCCTATGGAAGGAGCTGCATGGGGTCAGTGACCGGGAGGCACAAGATGACGTCTGGGACTGCCAGCTCCATGTCGGTGGGTATATCGATGACGTTTACATCCGCATGGCAATCCCACAGCATGTACAGGGCTGTGAGGAAAATACATAATGGATTGGTTCTCCGAACATTCCATGAGAAATGTCCAAACTGCGCTACAACATCAGGAGCCACCTCTGTTACACTGGCTGCAAAGAGCCGTGCGTCCATCGAGTTCACCCTCTCATATATTAGCTACTGCAGTTGATCCAAAACAAGCAAAAAAACCAGTCTGAAGCGCTCGCTGACAAACAGTACAGGGATAAGATGCAGGGTGTTATAAAAGCTGTAAATCCCTGTATAGTACAGATATATGGTGTCAGTACAGGGATAAGATGCAGGGTGTGATGCAGGGTGTTATAGAAGCTGTAAATCCCTGTATAGTACAGATATATGGTGTCAGTCAGTACAGGGATAAGATGCAGGGTGTTATAGAAGCTGTAAATCCCTGTATATTACAGATATGGTGTCAGTCAGTAAAGGGATAAGATGCAGGGTGTTATAGAAGCTGTAAATCCCTGTATAGTACAGATATATGGTGTCAGTACAGGGATAAGATGCAGGATGTTATAGAAGATGTAAATCCCTGTATAGTACAGATATATGGTGTCAGTCAGTACAGGGATAAGTTGCAGGGTGTTATAAAAGCTGTAAACCCCTGTATAGTACAGCTATATGGTGTCAGTACAGGGATAAGATGCAGGGTGTTATAGAAGCTGTAAATCCCTGTATAGTACAGATATATGGTGTCAGTACAGGGATAAGATGCAGGGTGTTATAGAAGCTGTAAATCCCTGTATAGTACAGATATATGGTGTCAGTCAGTACAGGGATAAGATGCAGGGTGTTATAGAAGCTGTAAATCCCTGTATAGTACAGATATATGGGGTCAGTACAGGGATAAGATGCAGGGTGTTATAGAAGCTGTAAATCCCTGTATAGTACAGATATATGGTGTCAGTACAGGGATAAGATGCAGGGTGTTATAGAAGCTGTAAATCCCTGTATATTACATATATGGTGTCAGTACAGGGATAAGATGCAGGGTGTTATATCTGTACTATACAGGGATTTACAGCTTCTATAACACCCTGCATCTTATCCCTGTACTGACACCATATATCTGTACTATACAGGGATTTACAGCTTCTATAACACCCTGCATCTTATCCCTGTACTGACTGACACCATATATCTGTACTATACAGGGATTTACAGCTTCTATATGTGTCAGTCAGTACAGGGATAAGATGCAGGGTGTTATAGAAGCTGTAAATCCCTGTATAGTACAGATATATGGTGTCAGTACAGGGATAAGATGCAGGGTGTTATAGAAGCTGTAAATCCCTGTATATATTACATATATGGTGTCAGTACAGGGATAAGATGCAGGGTGTTATAGAAGCTGTAAATCCCTGTATATTACATATATGGTGTCAGTACAGGGATAAGATGCAGGGTGTTATAGAAGCTGTAAATCCCTGTATAGTACAGATATATGGTGTCAGTACAGGGATAAGATGCAGGGTGTTATAGAAGCTGTAAATCCCTGTATAGTACAGATATATGGTGTCAGTACAGGGATAAGATGCAGGGTGTTATAGAAGCTGTAAATCCCTGTATATTACATATATGGTGTCAGTACAGGGATAAGATGCAGGGTGTTATAGAAGCTGTAAATCCCTGTATATAGTACAGATATGGTGTCAGTCAGTACAGGGATAAGATGCAGGGTGTTATAGAAGCTGTAAATCCTGTATAGTACAGATATATGGTGTCAGTACAGGATAAGATGCAGGATGTTATAGAAGCTGTAAATCCCTGTATAGTACAGATATATGGTGTCAGTCAGTACAGGGATAAGTTGCAGGGTGTTATAAAAGCTGTAAACCCTGTATAGTACAGATATATGGTGTCAGTACAGGGATAAGATGCAGGGTGTTATAGAAGCTGTAAATCCCTATAGTACAGATATATGGTGTCAGTACAGGGATAAGATGCAGGGTGTTATAGAAGCTGTAAATCCCTGTATAGTACAGATATATGGTGTCAGTCAGTACAGGGATAAGATGCAGGGTGTTATAGAAGCTGTAAATCCCTGTATAGTACAGATATATGGGGTCAGTACAGGGATAAGATGCAGGGTGTTATAGAAGCTGTAAATCCCTGTATAGTACAGATATATGGTGTCAGTCAGTACAGGGATAAGATGCAGGGTGTTATAGAAGCTGTAAATCCCTGTATAGTACAGATATATGGTGTCAGTCAGTACAGGGATAAGATGCAGGGTGTTATAGAAGCTGTAAATCCCTGTATAGTACAGATATATGGGGTCAGTACAGGGATAAGATGCAGGGTGTATAGAAGCTGTAAATCCCTGTATAGTACAGATATATGGTCAGTCAGTACAGGGATAAGATGCAGGGTGTTATAGAAGCTGTAAATCCCTGTATAGTACAGATATATGGTGTCAGTCAGTACAGGGATAAGATGCAGGGTGTTATAGAAGCTGTAAATCCCTGTATAGTACAGATATGTGTCAGTCAGTACAGGGATAAGATGCAGGGTGTTATAGAAGCTGTAAATCCCTGTATAGTACAGATATATGGTGTCAGTCAGTACAGGATAAGATGCAGGTGTTATTAGAAGCTGTAAATCCCTGTATAGTACAGATATATGTGTCAGTCAGTACAGGGATAAGATGCAGGGTGTTATAGAAGCTGTAAATCCCTGTATAGTACAGATATATGGTGTCAGTCAGTACAGGGATAAGATGCAGGGTGTTATAAAAATGTAAACCCCTGTATAGTACAGATAGATGGTGTCAGTATAGGGATAAGATGCAGGGTGTTATAGAAGCTGTAAATCCCTGTATAGTACAGATATATGGTGTCAGTACAGGGAGAAGATGCAGGGTGTTATAGAAGCTGTAAATCCCTGTATATTACAGATATGGTGTCAGTCAGTAAAGGGATAAGATGCAGGGTGTTATAGAAGCTGTAAATCCCTGTATAGTACAGATATATGGTGTCAGTAGCAGGGAAAAGATGCAGGATGTTATAGAAGATGTAAATCCTGTATAGTACAGATTATGGTGTCATCAGTACACAGGGATAAGTTGCAGGTGTTATAAAAGCTGTAAACCCCTGTATAGTACAGCTATATGGTGTCAGTACAGGGATAAGATGCAGGGTTTATAGAAGCTGTAAATCCCTGTATAGTACAGATATATGGTGTAGTACAGGATAAGATGCAGGGTGTTATAGAAAGCTCTAAATCCCTGTATAGTAAATCAGATATATGGTGTCAGTCCCAGTCAGGGATAAAGATCACAGGGTGTTATAGAAGCTGTAAATCCCTGTATAGTACAGAGTATATGGGGTCAGTACAGGGATAAGATGCAGGGTGTTATAGAAGCTGTAAATCCCTGTTAGTACAGATATATGGTGTCAGTCAGTACAGGGATAAGATGCAGGGTGTTATAGAAGCTGTAAATCCCTGTATAGTACAATATATGGTGTCAGTCAGTACAGGATAAGTTGCAGGGTGTTATAAAAGCTGTAAACCCCTGTATAGTACAGATAGATGGTGTCAGTATAGGGAATAAGATGCAGGTGTTATTTAGAAGCTGTAAATCCCTGTATAGTACAGATATATGGTGTCAGTACAGGGATAAGATGCAGGGTGTTATAGAAGCTGTAAATCCCTGTATAGTACAGATATATGGTGTCAGTACAGGGATAAGATGCAGGGTGTTATAGAAGCTGTAAATCCCTGTATAGTACAGATATATGGTGTCAGTACAGGGATAAGATGCAGGGTGTTATAGAAGCTGTAAATCCCTGTATAGTACAGATATATGTGGTCAGTACAGGGATAAGATGCAGGGTGTTATAGAACCTGTAAATCCCTGTATAGTACAGATATATGGTGTCAGTAGAGGGATAAGATGCAGGGTGTTATAGAAGCTGTAAATCCCTGTATAGTACAGATATATGGTGTCAGTACAGGGATAAGATGCAGGGTGTTATTAAAGCTGTAAATCCCTGTATAGTACAGATATATGGTGTCAGTACAGGGATAAGATGCAGGGTGTTATAGAAGCTGTAAATCCCTGTATAGTACACATATATGGGGTCAGTATTCCGTGTTTAATTTAAATTATTGTTGTGTTCTGCATTTAATGCAAATCCATCCTTTCTAATCGGACATTTCTTTCATGCAGAATCTGTTCCCAAACCCCCTGAGAACGAACGTCTCTCAGATTTGGGGTCTGCTAGCCGAATGGCCCTGGCTGCTCTGTGCCAGCCCTGGATCGGGTTCCTGCAGCATGATATCACCATGTTTCTGGAGTAAGTGTTCTCCCCCCTGTTTGCGTCATATATTCACACACATACATTAACCCTTGTGAGGTATTCTCCCTCTGGGAATCACACGTCCAGGCCTCTCAGAGAGGCCGCTGACTCTATTACAAGGTCTCGTGAAAGGTTCAGAGACATTAATCCGCTGATGTAACATCCCAGGGCCCGAGGGACACCTGAGCTGTCAGGTGATGCTCATCCCTCAGGTCCCAGCCCAGCAACTAACACCTCCTCTGCACAATATGAGAGCAGCTTCCCTGAGGCAGAGGCATGGGGTCACAACGTGGGTCCTCAGCACCCCGAGAGAGGTCACCCAGGAGTCAATCACCAGGTAAGAGAGGACACCACGGAGAGAGCCCACAGTAAAAGGTTAAAGAATAAATGCCCAGAGGGAGGAAGCGCAAGGGGATTTATTGTGTTTATTTGCCGTTTAATTCCCTGGAAGCCGGTGTGTGATACACAACAACAACCGGATCACCGGAGCATCACGACAAGTCTGAACGTGCAGCGATTTCCACCAGGATAACTTTATGGCACCTAATGGTATTTAAGGTCAGAGAGGGGGGGGGGCGCAGACCTCTTTATAAGGTCAGAGAGGGGAGGGCAGTCCTCTTTATAAGGTCAGAGAGGGGAGGGGCAGACCTCTTTATAAGGTCAGAGAGGGGAGGGGCAGACCTCTTTATAAGGTCATAGAGGGGAGGGGCAGACCTCTTTATAAGGTCAGAGAGGGGGGCAGACCTCTTTATAAGGTCTGAGAGGGGAGGGGCAGACCTCTTTATAAGGTCAGAGAGGGGAGGCAGTCCTCTTTATAAGGTCATAGAGGGGAGGGGCAGACCTCTTTATAAGGTCAGAGAGGGGGGCAGACCTCTTTATAAGGTCAGAGAGGGGGGCAGACCTCTTTATAAGGTCAGAGAGGGGAGGGGCAGACCTCTTTATAAGGTCAGAGAGGGGAGGGGCAGACCTCTTTATAAGGTCAGAGAGGGGAGGGGCAGGCCTCTTTATAAGGTCAGAGAGGGGAGGGGCAGACCTCTTTTTAAGGTCAGAGAGGGGAGGGGCAGACCTCTTTATAAGGTCAGAGAGGGGAGGGGCAGACCTCTTTATAAGGTCAGAGAGGGGAGGGGCAGGCCTCTTTATAAGGTCAGAGAGGGGAGGGGCAGACCTCTTTATAAGGTCAGAGAGGGGGCAGACCTCTTTTTAAGGTCAGAGAGGGGAGGGGCAGGTCTCTTTATAAGGTCATAGAGGGGAGGGGCAGACCTCTTTATAAGGTCAGAGAGGGGGGCAGACCTCTTTATAAGGTCAGAGAGGGGGGCAGACCTCTTTATAAGGTCAGAGAGGGGGGCAGACCTCTTTATAAGGTCTGAGAGGGGAGGGGCAGACCTCTTTATAAGGTCAGAGAGGGGAGGGGCAGACCTCTTTATAAGGTCAGAGAGGGGAGGGGCAGGCCTCTTTATAAGGTCAGAGAGGGGAGGGGCAGACCTCTTTTTAAGGTCAGAGAGGGGAGGGGCAGACCTCTTTATAAGGTCAGAGAGGGAGGGGCAGACCTCTTTATAAGGTCAGAGAGGGGAGGGGCAGGCCTCTTTATAAGGTCAGAGAGGGGAGGGGCAGACCTCTTTATAAGGTCAGAGAGGGGGCAGACCTCTTTTTAAGGTCAGAGAGGGGAGGGGCAGGTCTCTTTATAAGGTCAGAGAGGGGAGGGGCAGGTCTCTTTATAAGGTCGGGGAGGGGCAGACCTCTTTATAGGGTCAGAGAGGGGAGGGGCAGACCTCTTTATAAGGTCAGAGAGGGGGCAGACCTCTTTATAAGGTCAGAGAGGGGGGCAGACCTCTTTATAAGGTCAGAGAGGGGGGCAGACCTCTTTATAAGGTCTGAGAGGGGAGGGGCAGACCTCTTTATAAGGTCAGAGAGGGGAGGGCAGTCCTCTTTATAAGGTCATAGAGGGGAGGGGCAGACCTCTTTATAAGGTCAGAGAGGGGGGCAGACCTCTTTATAAGGTCAGAGAGGGGGGCAGACCTCTTTATAAGGTCAGAGAGGGAGGGGCAGACCTCTTTATAAGGTCAGAGAGGGGAGGGGCAGACCTCTTTATAAGGTCAGAGAGGGGAGGGGCAGGCCTCTTTATAAGGTCAGAGAGGGGAGGGGCAGACCTCTTTTTAAGGTCAGAGAGGGAGGGGCAGACCTCTTTATAAGGTCAGAGAGGGGAGGGGCAGACCTCTTTATAAGGTCAGAGAGGGGAGGGGCAGGCCTCTTTATAAGGTCAGAGAGGGGAGGGGCAGACCTCTTTATAAGGTCAGAGAGGGGGCAGACCTCTTTTTAAGGTCAGAGAGGGGAGGGGCAGGTCTCTTTATAAGGTCATAGAGGGGAGGGGCAGACCTCTTTATAAGGTCAGAGAGGGGGGCAGACCTCTTTATAAGGTCAGGAGAGGGGGGCAGACCTCTTTATAAGGTCAGAGAGGGGGGCAGACCTCTTTATAAGGTCTGAGAGGGGAGGGGCAGACCTCTTTATAAGGTCAGAGAGGGGAGGGGCAGACCTCTTATATAAGGTCAGAGAGGGGAGGGGCAGGCCTCTTTATAAGGTCAGAGAGGGGAGGGGCAGACCTCTTTTTAAGGTCAGAGAGGGGAGGGGCAGACCTCTTTATAAGGTCAGAGAGGGAGGGGCAGACCTCTTTATAAGGTCAGAGAGGGGAGGGGCAGGCCTCTTTATAAGGTCAGAGAGGGGAGGGGCAGACCTCTTTATAAGGTCAGAGAGGGGGCAGACCTCTTTTTAGGTCAGAGAGGGGAGGGGCAGGTCTCTTTATAAGGTCAGAGAGGGAGGGGCAGGTCTCTTTATAAGGTCGGGGAGGGGCAGACCTCTTTATAGGGTCAGAGAGGGGAGGGGCAGACCTCTTTATAAGGTCAGAGAGGGGGCAGACCTCTTTATAAGGTCAGAGAGGGGGGCAGACCTCTTTATAAGGTCTGAGAGGGGGGGCAGACCTCTTTATAAGGTCAGAGAGGGGAGGGGCAGACCTCTTTATAAGGTCAGAGAGGGGAGGGGCAGACCTCTTTATAAGGTCAGAGAGGGGAGGGGCAGACCTCTTTATAAGGTCAGAGAGGGGGGCAGACCTCTTTATAGGTCTGAGAGGGGAGGGGCAGACCTCTTTATAAGGTCAGAGAGGGAGGGGCAGACCTCTTTATAAGGTCAGAGAGGGGAGGGGCAGGCCTCTTTATAAGGTCGGGGAGGGGCAGGCCTCTTTATAAGGTCAGAGAGGGGGGGCGCAGACCTCTTTATAAGATCAGAGAGGGGAGGGGCAGATCTCTTTATAAGGTCAGAGAGGGGGGCAGACCTCTTTATAAGGTCAGAGAGGGGAGGGGCAGACCTCTTTATAAGGTCAGAGAGGGGAGGGGCAGACCTCTTTATAAGGTCATAGAGGGGAGGGGCAGACCTCTTTATAAGGTCAGAGAGGGGAGGGGCAGACCTCTTTATAAGGTAAGAGAGGGGAGGGGCAGACCTCTTTATAAGGTCAGAGAGGGGAGGGGCAGACCTCTTTATAAGGTCAGAGAGGGGGCAGACCTCTTTTTAAAGTCAGAGAGGGGAGGGGCAGACCTCTTTATAAGGTCAGAGAGGGAGGGGCAGACCTCTTTATAAGGTCAGAGAGGGGGGCAGACCTCTTTATAAGGTCAGAGAGGGGGGCAGACCTCTTTATAAGGTCAGAGGGGCAGACCTCTTTATAAGGTCAGAGAGGGGGTAGACCTCTTTATAAGGTCAGAGAGGGGAGGGGCAGACCTCTTTATAAGGTCAGAGAGGGGAGGGGCAGACCTCTTTATAAGGTCAGAGAGGGGAGGGGCAGACCTCTTTATAAGGTCAGAGAGGGAGGGGCAGACCTCTTTATAAGGTCAGAGAGGGGAGGGGCAGACCTCTTTATAAGGTCAGAGAGGGGGTAGACCTCTTTATAAGGTCAGAGAGGGGAGGGGCAGACCTCTTTATAAGGTCAGAGAGGGGAGGGGCAGACCTCTTTATAAGGTCAGAGAGGGGAGGGGCAGACCTCTTTATAAGGTCAGAGAGGGGAGGGGCAGACCTCTTTATAAGGTCAGAGAGGGGAGGGGCAGACCTCTTTGCTCCTGGACATGCTGAGGTCAACAGCCAAGAAATTACCTGCAGCAAAAAACTTTAGAACCCCCCCCCCCCACACTAAAAAATAAAAATATATGTATATATAATGTATACGTGTGACCACATAGAGGCGGATAAATCTCACCCCGGCCGCACAAACCCAGTTATTGCTATAGGATAGGGGGCATTTTAAGAACAATTGCACATTTGGAACAAAGTTTGGCATTTCCTCCAGCTCGGCTATTCCTTCATTTTGGCGGCTTTGTCCTAAAATCTGCATTTCCCCGGTGATCCTTCACATTGTGACCTGCTCGAGAGGCTCAGTCCAAAGCATCCCTTACCGGGCTATGAAGGTCATTGTATTTAACCTCAGGGAGTTTATGTTCGTTCCTCTCACGTCTGTTTCAGATACTGCGTCCCAGCACTTTCCCATGAGTCCCTGGGCCACAAAATCTGTGGAAGCCGCCGTCACGGTACAGGGCAGAAAAGGTAAGTTCAATTACCCATAGTCAAAGCTATCCCCAAACGCCCCCCAGCCCAGCTGCTACTCCTCCAATCCTATCCCCAAACGCCCCCCAGCACAGCTGCTAATCCTCCAATCCTATCCCCAAACGCCCCCAGTGCAGCTCTGCTACTCCTCCAATCCTATCCCCAAACGCCCCCCAGCACAGCTGCTACTCCTCCAATCCTATCCCCAAACGCCCCCCAGCACAGCTGCTAATCCTCCAATCCTATCCCCAAACGCCCCCCAGCGCAGCTCTGCTACTCCTCCAATCCTATCCTCAAACGCCCCCAGTGCAGCTCTGCTACTCCTCCAATCCTATCCCCAAACGCCCCCAGCGCAGCTGCTGCTCCTCCAATCCTATCCCGAAACGCCCCCCGTGCAGCTCTGTTACTCCAATCCTATCCCCCAAACGCCCCCAGCGCAGCTCTGCTACTCCTCCAATCCTATCCCCAAACGCCCCCAGCACAGCTGCTAATCCTCCAATCCTATCCCCAAACGCCCCCAGTGCAGCTCTGCTGCTCCTCCAATCCTATCCCCAAACGCCCCCAGCACAGCTGCTACTCCTCCAATCCTATCCCCAAACGCCCCCAGCACAGCTGCTACTCCTCCAATCCTATCCCCAAACGCCCCCCAGCACAGCTGCTAATCCTCCAATCCTATCCTCAAACGCCCCCAGTGCAGCTCTGCTACTCCTCCAATCCTATCCCCAAACGCCCCCAGCGCAGCTGCTGCTCCTCCAATCCTATCCCGAAACGCCCCCCGTGCAGCTCTGTTACTCCAATCCTATCCCCAAACGCCCCCAGCGCAGCTCTGCTACTCCTCCAATCCTATCCCCAAACGCCCCCAGCGCAGCTGCTGCTCCTCCAATCCTATCCCCAAACGCCCCCCGTGCAGCTCTGTTACTCCTCCAATCCTATCCCCAAACGCCCCCAGCGCAGCTCTGCTACTCCTCCAATCCAATCCCCAAACGCCCCCAGCGTAGCTGTTACTGCTCCAATCCTATCCCCAAAGGCCCCCAGCACAGCTCTGTTACTCCTCCAATCCTATCCCCAAACGCCCTCAGCGCAGCTCTGTTACTCCTCCAATCCTATCCCCAAACGCCCTCAGCGCAGCTCTGTTACTCCTCCAATCCTATCCCCAAACGCCCCCAGCGTAGCTGTTACTGCTCCAATCCTATCCCCAAACGCCCCCAGCGCAGCTGCTACTCCTCCAATCCTATCCCCAAACGCCCCCCAGCGCAGCTGCTGCTCCTCCAATCCTATCCCCAAACGCCCCCCGTGCAGCTCTGTTACTCCTCCAATCCTATCCCCAAACGCCCCCCGTGCAGCTCTGTTACTCCTCCAATCCTATCCCCAAACGCCCCCAGCGCAGCTGCTGCTCCTCCAATCCTATCCCCAAACGCCCCCCGTGCAGCTCTGTTACTCCTCCAATCCTATCCCCAAACGCCCCCCGTGCAGCTCTGTTACTCCTCCAATCCTATCCCCAAACGCCCCCAGCGCAGCTGTTACTGCTCCAATCCTATCCCCAAACGCCCCCAGTGCAGCTCCGTCACTCCCTCCATATGTATTTCTTATGTAAAGTAATTTACTTATTAATGCATGTTTAGGGTTTTTTGGGGTTAAACTCCTTAATTTATTATAAATATTCTTGATTATTGATTTATTTATTGCAGGAACAAAGCAGAGAAGGGCTTTGGTATCAGCCTCCCAGGAGGTAAAACAAATCTCCAGAAAAAGAAACAGGGGTTTGACCCTCCCTGCGATGTCTCGGCTGGTGGTCTGTGTGGTGACCCAGACGTCCCCCTGGAGATGCTCCAGCACCGAGCCATCTACAAGGTGTACAGGAGCGCCGTGCAGGACACTGAGGAGCCGGAGTTGCTGAAAGCCCTGGAGCTCCTGCATGCGCTTCGAGATGCCAAAGGAGACAAGAAGATCCTGGGTTTGGTGCAGAAGACATTGAAGCTTGACGCTTTCAAGAAGCCAGCCCTGATAGGCCTGGGAAAACGCCTGGTAAACCAGCTTTCTAAAGGCGCAATAGACAGATCCAGCCTGGAGGAAACCATTCGCTTCCTCGCTTCCCTCCTGGCAGAGTCCTTTGGTAGGTTCTGGAATGAGATGACCAGGCGGCTAAAAGACTACGGCGTGAAAGAGACTGAAAATGAGGGCTGGGTCCGCCTTGAACCGATCCTGAAAGTGATATCCACCAAAATCATCTTAAAGCGCCTGCACGGAAGAAAGACTACCACGAGTCATTCTATAAAGATGCAGCCCACTACAGAAGACAAGGCTTCCTTTATCCGAGCCATGCTGGTGGCATCTCACGGGTGGCCAACACCAGAGGTCCTACATTTTCTCAAACATCTTCAGACTTATGGACCCAAAGAGGGTCTCCCCCTATTACACAACAACTTGTTATGCTACCTGGAGGTGCAGAAGTACAGGAACTTCCATCATCCCATGCCGGACAGAGGATTCCTGAAGAGGAAGGTCCAGGTGATCACGGAGAGGTTCCTGTGGCCAACGTCAAACCCTGAGCTGCAGGTACAGAGTGAAACCTCAGTCAACTTTTACCGTAAGTCGAGAATCTAGCCCAGTGATGGTGAACCATGGCAGCCCAAATGGTTCTGAAGTACATGTCCCATGATGTAGTTCCAAAAAATCTGGGGTGCCAAGGTTTGTCGTCACTGGTCTATTCTCTGGGAATAACGTGGTGTTCTTCTCCCCCATGAGTTAATATCACCGTGATCTATCAAAGTGGTCTCTGTGAGGTCCCACCCTTCTGCAGAGCAACCGAAAAAAGGATGTGATGCGACCGAGACCATAGACCTCCACAGATCATGATTACATCAACACTTATGGATTCATCAAAACATTGACCGAAAACCAGTAAATGTAGGTTTGTTTTAGTGGTTCTGGGGACTGGAGGCTGATCCATCGCCGCGGTGATAATGACAATAACCTCAGGTGTCCGTATGAAGACTAGTCCAGAAATGAAGAGACGGGCACCAGGCACATCCACATATAGATGGAGAAGCTGGATTTGGACAGAAGGCACGTAGTTTAAGCTGCCATCACAGCCTTCACCACGCTGGGCTTGTGCCTGGTCCCACTCTCCTCATTTCTGGATTTTGCAGAGTCGGTTCCCCCGGGGCCCGCAGAGCTCCCTCACCGGGTGTTTTAAAACTCGGAGGCTCATATTTACATTCTCTTCATTTATTGCAAAACACAGCAGCAAAGACGAGGAAAAACAAATCAATCCCCACCAGGGGACAGCCCTCCCAACAGACCCATGAGCCACCCCTTTCCCAGCTCCTAAAAGGGCAGTGTAATGGCAGCAAATCCTCTTTCTTGCTGCTCATGCTGAAAATGAGCTCAGCAACCAGGGGTGAAATGGCTTAGTAGTGAAGGGGTTAAAAATATATATAATTAACCGCTTGGTATTTCAGCCGATCGCTGCGGCCTCCCGGTGCAGGCAGACATCTTGGATTTCAGCCCAGCCTCTGGGACCCCAGCCCGCATGAATAGTGTCATTGCCTGAGCACAATGATGTCTATTCCACGCGCGCGCCCCCCGCGCTAGGGCAGGGAAAGTGCCTGAAGGGGGGGTCCTTTGGACCACTCTCCCTCCCCATCAGTAAGGGGCACAGCAAAAAGGCAGGCAGGTGTCTGCCTTTAACCCCTTAGGGGCTGGATCACGATGATTCAGCACCGGATCGCGGTCCTCTCCCGGAGGTGGCCGATATCTTGGATGTCGGCCAAGCCACCGGGATCTCCCCCCGCTTACTGGTATCATCGTGCATGGATGCGATGGCGTCAGTTCGGGAGATAACCCATAGCTGAAACCTATGGTGGAGATATGGGGGGTCATTGGACCCCCTATCCGTGGCAGCTAGGAGATAATGTTTGGTATCGCTTGAAAGGCCTGAGCATGGCCTTTCCAACGATGACAAACATGACCATGTTATTTGTAAATAAAAATCTAAATTCAAAAATAAAAATAACTTTGTTTTTTTATTAATGCAACATTATTCCCATTTCAATGATAAGGTGAACAATGATGCTGCACTAACAAATTTTTTGTGGAGTTTTAGCTACAATCACAATTTCTCAGAAAAATAAAAGTAATGGATTCCCAGTTCTAATTTTTTTTTAAGAAGCGCACCCCATAGAAAATATAAACGCAACGGCTCAATATTCAAATTTTATTGCATTTTTTGTTATAATATACAGACAGGACATGACGTATACATATAATAATGATATATTATGAATCTGCCAAGTCTGCCGGAAAGAACGATATATAATATGTCTGGGTTGTATAATAAAATGTGATTTCAAATCGTGTTTAGACATGATGAGCGAAACCGGTAAAAATGAGCTCAGCACAGAGGCGGGAAATGGCTCAGCAGCGAAGGGGTTAAACATTGAGCAAAAAATGGCGAAAATGAGCTCAGCAACCAGGGGTGAAATGGCTCAGCAGTGAAAGGGTTAAATAACATTCCATTTATTACATTGAAACTGATTGGATTCGCCTGTTTAAACCTGTCCGATTGAAACACTGGGAATCAGGGGATTGTGCTGAGATTTCATGCTGTTCGCCGCTCTGTGACTAGACGAATCAATAGTTTCCAATGGGATCATGTTGGTGCCGCCGAATCGTGGTGAATTGCCTCGTATTTCACTGCTGATTCCTCTGTTTGGTGAATGGACAGCTTAGTGAATAGACGAATTGCCCCGTAATTTCACCGTTTGGCGGCAAATTCTGAGCTTGGTGATTAACCCCTTAACAGATCTGTTCAGTAAGTATCTGCCAAGTTGTGGTTCCGGTTCTGTTGCTCAACGCACGGGGAACGCGGCTAATTCCACAAGGTAAATATTATTATAAGACGAGCTCCGAGTGACTTAAACTTCTCCCACTCCACAGTTACCCCCAGAAATCCTGCAGAGATCAGTGCAAGACGCCGAGACGGCAGAGCATTCAGAGATCCCCTCGCCATCGCTCCTCACACCGCTCCAGGACTCGCTCAGGGACTCGCTGCTGCCCTTCTGGGCCGGTTTCCAGAAGACGTGGCGGACCCTCTCACCAAACAGCACACAGAGACTCCCGTGTAGGTCCAGTCTGTGACATAAAAGCTTCGTTAGAGGAGTTACAGGAGGGTTTGGATGTACTCAGGGGTTGGATTCATTAAGCCTCTCCAGGAAAGTGAGGAGTGATTCATTAACCCTTGAAGCTAATGGCAGACGAATGCAGTCAGAGCGCACTCTGCGTGCGTGCATGACGGACGTACTGACAGAAGATACTGTAGACGCCACACGGTCCGTTTTTGTTGACTGACGTAGAAAAAAAGCAGGGAATTATGGGAAAAAAATTAATATGGAAAATGCTAAAAATTGGAAAATGATATGAAAAGGCATGGTGTGCGTCACGGTGCTGGACGTCGCAAATGCGCTGCGTCTGACATCTCATCACTCACACGTGGACGTGGCGCACTCTGCGCGTCTGTCTAGCGGTTTTACATTCTTGCCTAAATTGCGTCCGTTTGCTGCGTGCGTTGTGCGGGCACTGTTTGGTGCGGATGTACTTTGTGTGTGGGTCTCTGCTACGACGGACGTTAAAGTGTGCGGCGACACGGACGTGATCACTGCATTCGTCTGACACCGGCCTTAGAGGAGCGCTCGTCTACGAGTCACCTGAATGGTGAAGGAGCTGCCCCGGGCATTTCTCTTTAAATCTCACGGTGGGTTATTACTCGCTTAATCGTCCCATAGAATAGACCTGCAGTGTATCATGGGAAGAGGTGATGCGGGGAGAAGCTAGGCGCAGGTCACTGTTTGACCTTAGGGAGCGGGCTGGGGTGTATTTAGTGATTAGTGAGGACAGGTAGTGGGGAGCTGAGTTAGGCTGGTGTCAGACAAGCGTTTTGAAGAGCAGAAGGATCGTCCGTGAGAGTTGACGTTCCTTCCACTCGACACCCGTCAGTGCGCTCAGCGCTGCAAGGCTCGATCCTTTTGCAGCTCAGTCAACGCACATCCTAGCGCTTTGACGGAGAGGCCTGTCGCACAGACGCAGCACGGCCGCTGTTGCGCGTGCAATTCGTGCACGCTTGACAGCGTCTGGCTGGCCCCGTCGCTTCACAACGCTGCGCCAGATGCCAGAAGTCACGTCAGTATGGGCACACATACTGAGAGCTTTGTAGGTCAGGGTAAGGATTTTGAGGGACTCGCAGAGGGGAGGGGGAGCAGCAGAGACAGAGCGGCGGGTGAGGTGGATGGGGAGCCAGTGAAGGGACTCGCAGAGACAGAGCGGCGGGTGAGGTGGATGGGGAGCCAGTGAAGGTACTCGCAGAAGGGAGCGGCAGAGACAGAGCGGCGGGTGAGGTGGATGGGGAGCCGGTGAAGGGACTCGCAGAGGGGAGCGGCGGGTGAGGTGGATGGGGAGCCAGTGAAGGGACTAGCAGAGAGGAGCAGGAGAGAGAGCGGCGTGTGAGGTGGATGGGGAGCCGGTGAAGGGACTCGCAGAGGGGAGCGGCGGGTGAGGTGGATGGGGAGCCAGTGAAGGGACTAGCAGAGAGGAGCAGGAGAGACAGAGCGGCGGGTGAGGTGGATGTGGAGCCAGTGAAGGGACTCGCAGAGACAGAGCGGCGGTGAGGTGGATGTGGAGCCAGTGAAGGGACTCGCAGAGACAGAGCGGTGGGTGAGATGGATGGGGAGCCAGTGAAGGTACTCGCAGAAGGGAGCGGCAGAGACAGAGCGGCGGGTGAGGTGGATGGGGAGCCGGTGAAGGGACTCGCAGAGAGGAGTGGTGGATGGGGAGCCAGTGAAGGGACTCACAGAGGGGAGCGGCGGGTGAGGTGGATGGGGAGCCAGTGAAGGGACTCACAGAGGGGAGCGGCGGGTGAGGTGGATGGGGAGCCAGTGAAGGGACTCGCAGAGGGGAACGGCAGAGACAGAGCGGCGGGTGAGGTGGATGAGTCTGGCAGAGGCATTTAGAATGGATTGTAGAGGGGCGAGGCGGGAGAGAGGGAGGCCACCCAAACGATTATTACAGTAGTCAAGGCGGGAGATTACAAGGGTGTGGATGAGTTAGATATAGTTAGTTATCAGGTTTGTCTTTCGGCCTGACGTCCTCTGTCTCCGCAGCACGTCCCGTCCAGCAGATGTTGAGGAGACGTCTGGCCTTGTTTGAGATGGAGGAGGCCTCTGTGAAGACGTTCACTTTGCCCCCATCAGTCCGGATTCCCTTCCGTGGTCACCTTCAACTTTAGCATCAGCCACGGAGTCACTGTTAAGGTAAACGTGTTTTGCGGCACCCTGGACTGTATGTTTTAATCCCGTAAATTGCAGGGACATCACCAAAACTGATTCGTGCCTTCACAGGAGAACACCGTACAGGGCCGAGACTCCCAGACTCCAAGCGCTCAGGACGGCTGCAGGACAACACATGAAGGAGATCTGCACCCTCTGAACAAAACATCTGCAAACTCGACACATGCTGAGGGGACGAAGCCGGAACCATAGAGCTTCCTCACCAAAAACATGCAAACTCTACATATGCTGAGGGTTGAAGCTGGACCCATAGCTTCCTCACCAAAAACATGCAAACTTGACCCATGCCAAGGGGATGAAGCTGGACTTATAGAGCGTTCTCTACAAAAACAGGCATCCCTTAATGCAGGGCTCGACAAAACCCGGGCGCCAGGTCACCATGGCAACTAGAAATGTTGCCCTTGCACCTGGGTTTGGATACATCCCCCTCCCCCCCCCGGCAAAGTCCCGTCTAGCAAGTAGTGCTGCAGGTCAGGCTTTTTCCTTTCCTCTGATCGGGGCCTGCAGCTTAACACTGAATAATCAGTGCTGCCTCCGTCTATTGATTGCAGGAGGCGAAGCTGCGCCCCCTCCTTCTCCCTGGGCATCAGCCGAGTTCTGTTTCACTGCTGCATACTTGATGGTTCCTGTTGCTCCTCACTGGGCTGCAGGTCTCCTGATTCTGACCAGCCTTTCTCTTGTGAGGTTAATGTTTTTATAAAAAGAGCATTAAGCCTCCCCTGCCCCTGCCGAGTCCGGGTCCTGCATCATCACGGAAGCCTCAGTGCTGATTTTGCATTGTCCATCAATAAGCCTGAACAAACACATGGCATGCCGGGCTGTATGTGGGGCTCGGGCTGCTGGCAGAATGTACTAACACATTGGTCCCTAACACTGGTCCTCATGGCCCACTAACAGGCCAGGTTTGCAGGATACGCGACGCACAGCACAGGTGATATGATTTGTTGCTCAGTGATTGCAGAATTCAGTCTGCTTTTCCCCCAAGATGATCTGAAAAATCTGACCTGTTAGTGGACCCTGAGGACCACTGGACTAGCAGCATTCTGCCAGGCCCCTCCGGCTGGCGCAGCTTTCCAGCGAGCGGCTGACGGCAAAGGTTGTAAGGCGGTCGCTCGCTGGGAATTGTAGCCTCGCTCTTGCAAGATCTTTAAGACTCTGCAAGCTCTCGCAAGGGCGTGGCCCCAGCGGAGCAACCATGCCGACAGCCACTCATTGGAACGCGGTGCCAGCCGTGGAGGCCTGGCAGAATGCGGTTAGTGCATTCTGCCAGCCTCCCTGTGTGTCTGAGGTCTGGAATGTGAAGATATTATATGTATATATGGCAGGGTGAGCAGGGGGTAAATGGTGTGTGTGTGTGTGTGTGTTCAGGGGGTAAATGGGGTGTGTGTGTGTGTGTGTGTGTGTGGTCAGGGGGTAAATGGGGTGTGTGTGTGGGGTCAGGGGGTAAATGGGGTGTCTGGCCATACATTTCAATATTAACATGAACAGGACAGGCTTTCAGCAAAATCCTAAATTATTTACTGGAAAGTGTTATTGACATTAAGTAAAAGTATCGGTGAGTACCTGAAAAAACGTATCGGTACTCGTATTCTTAAAAGTAAAAGTGGTATCAGTGTATCTTCAGTTGTTGAAAGTAAATCTTTGTTTGAAGAAAAACCTGGCTCCTAAATTTTAGTAACTGGCTCCTAGATTCAAAGCTCTGGATAACCCGGGGGCAGCGAGGCGGCCGTGGAACATTAATCCACTGCCAACATGTGACGCCTGGAATATCATCCCCCGAATTAAATGCCCCGGGAGTCCTGACAGAGCAGGATCCCATATGTCTCGGCTGTTCACGTGATGAAGGACCTGCCATCTCCATCTGTCTGATTGTCCGTATAATGCCGCTCTATGTAAGCCAATCACATCGCAGAGTTTATAAAGGTCCATGTGATGATACGACATTGTGTAAAGGCAGGGCTGGATTCACATCTCGAGAGCCTGTGGCAGAGAAATGTGGAGCCCCCCAAAAAAAATCTGTTCCCCTCTGCGTCAAATCATAAGAAGGAGCAGAATCCGTTGTGTTGGTTGTGTTAGTGCGGCGGCATCGTGTGTGTTTATATGTAAAAGCATATATTGCCTCGGCCGTAAAACAGAAATAATCCATTCTTATAGGTTTACACATTACATGCAGACTCTTTTCTTTCCAATGACACTCACTTAACCCTGTGCGCTGTACAATTCAGAGACGCAGGTTCCAAAGCCCCCGTCTCTCCTCACTGCAGCGCCGCGGTATAGGTTGTCAATGAAACAATGCGTTGCATTATCAGCTCCGCACTTGCTGGCACTGTGGGAAATGAGAAGGTGAGTTGGCGCAGCGTCACTGTGCACTTTATAATCGTAAACTGAATAATAAAGCTGGGAGGAGTAGAGGTAACGACATTGCTCTATGACTGTGGAGACACAGGTTCGATCCTGACCAGAGCACCTCTCTAGTAAGTGTCCTTGGGCAAGACACCTAACGGTACACACTCGCCACCCAGGACAAACTGAAAACCAGAGAAATCTCAATGTATCCTTCGTGGAAACCAGAGAAATCTCAATGTATCCTTCGTGGACACCAGAGAAATCTCAGTGTATCCTTCCTGGAAACCAGAGAAATCTCAATGTATCCTTCGTGGACACCAGAGAAATCTCAATGTATCCTTCCTGAAAACCAGAGAAATCTCAGTGTATCCTTCCTGGAAACCAGAGAAATCTCAATGTATCCTTCGTGGACACCAGAGAAATCTCAGTGTATCCTTCCTGAAAACCAGAGAAATCTCAGTGTATCCTTCTTGGAAAACCAGAGAAATCTCAATGTATCCTTCCTGAAAACCAGAGAAATCTCAATGTATCCTTCCTGAAAACCAGAGAAATCTCAATGTATCCTTCCTGGAAAACCAGAGAAATCTCAATGTATCCTTCCTGAAAACCAGAGAAATCTCAATGTATCCTTCCTGGAAACCAGAGAAATCTCAATGTATCCTTCCTGGAAAACAGAGAAATCTCAATGTATCCTTCCTGAAAACCAGAGAAATCTCAATGTATCCTTCCTGGAAACCAGAGAAATCTCAATGTATCCTTCCTGGAAACCAGAGAAATCTCAATGTATCCTTCCTGGAAAACCAGAGAAATCTCAATGTATCCTTCCTGGAAACCAGAGAAATCTCAATGTATCCTTCCTGGAAAACCAGAGAAATCTCAATGTATCCTTCCTGGAAACCAGAGAAATCTCAATGTATCCTTCCTGTAAAATACTTTCTCAAAAAAAGAGAGAAAAATAATATTTTATTTGTGGCTTTATATAAATCTCACCTGGTTACATTTGGTTTCACTGGAAAAAACATAATCTGACCAAACCAATGATTCTTCATCTGTTCCTCCAGCTCTTAGGGCTCCAGAGATACAGGGGTTAAATGACTGTAAAGTGTAAAATAGATCAAGGCGTCCCCTTGTGGCAGGTGCCCGTAGGTACATGCCTACTCTGCCTAGTTATAAATCCGGCCCTGTGTAAAGGATAAATCTCTGCAATGTTACAGACCGGTACTTGAATAATCACGAATTGTGACCCTCTGGTTGGGGTCCGCTCACATTCGCTCAAAAAATGATCCTTTCTACCCGCACCCAGTCTGAACGGATCCTTTTTACCCAGCACCCAGTCTGAACGGATCCTTTTTACCCAGCATACAGTCTGAACGGATCCTTTCTACCCGCATCCAGGCTGAACGGATCCTTTCTACCTGCATCCAGGCTGAATGGATCCTTTCTACCCACACCCAATCTGAAAAGATCCTTTTTACCGGCATCCAGTCTGAACAGATCCTTTTTACCCAGCATCCAGTCTGAACGGATCCTTTTTACCCAGCATCCAGTCTGAACGGATCCTTTTTACCCAGCATCCAGTCTGAAAAGATCCTTTTTACCAGCATCCAGTCTGAACGGATCCTTTTTACCGGCATCCAGTCTAAACGGATCCTTTTTACCCAGCATCCAGTCTGAACGGATCCTTTTTACCCAGCATCCAGTCTGAACGGATCCTTTTTACCCAGCATCCAGTCTGAACGGATCCTTTTTACCGGCATCCAGTCTGAAAGGATCCTTTTTACCGGCATCCAGTCTGAACGGATCATTTCTACCGGCATCCAGTCTAAACGGATCCTTTTTACCGGCATCCAGTGTGAACGGATCCTTTTTCCCGGCATTTAACATGTGAGGTCAGCTCTTCTTCTGGGCGAAGCTAAGGGCAGCTTTAATGACTCGATCCACGTCCTGGCAGGTGCCGTTTCCTTTGGCCACGACCTCCGAGCCCCCTGAGATACCGTCCATCTGCGAGCAGACAGCGGAGGCCCACTCAGCCGCCGACAAGCTGGACGCGGAGCTCTAAAAAAGAGAGACATTAAGCAGAATATTGGATGATGGGAGATGTAGTCTGAGCGCATGACAGAATGTATGTGGATTCAGAGAGACGTTATTTCCCCGTTAGACGTGTTTTACATGTGATCATTCGGTCACACGGAGTCACATCTCCATGCTCCGCTCTTGACTTCCCGCGAGCTCAGACACGGTGTGGAACATTACCTTGGGCACTTGGCAGGCGCAGAACACCTTCCTGGATGGCTGCTGGCTCAGAAGCATCACGGCAGACCCTGGGAACTTCTCACACAGGTGATGGACCACCTTGACCAGCACCTGGGGGGCACAAGAGATCACGTCACCCCGAGATCTTCTCCCGGGATCAGCAGCGGCACCAAAAGACTTTGCTCTGTTTATTGGGGTCTATACCCACTAAACAGCATCACTAGCCGACGCACGTCTGTCACAGCCGCTTGACACAGACACTAACCCGACGGCTCGAGCAGCGTCCTCAGTGCTGGCGCGCTCTGCTGCTCGCTGTAACGCGGGTGTGAGCCATGATGAACATATACAGGGTTATTCAGAGAGCGAGAGAGGTGAAAACCAGGAGAAGAGAACAATCTAGACCAAATAGCCGATTTGGAAAGTGAGATAAATGGGAGAATTTTTCTGGTTTGGCTATTTTGACCTAGAATTTTCACTTTTCCAGTCAGGCTTCCGGAGTTTCACCTCTCTTTGAATAGACCTGATAGATTTCTGTTCTTTTTTTCCCCGCCGGTTTATTTACACATTTTATGATGATTTCTAGGCATTGGATCTGATAGATTGTGAAGCCGTCCTGGTGGCTGAGAATCCATTTACTGATCACTCACCGGCAGCGTCTCCGCAGGGATGGATTCCACGATGACGGGCTGGCGGGAATGCTTCAGCAAGAGGCTCTGCGCTTGCTCTGCTGCCTGGAGAGAGAGAGGACAGAACAGGTTTAGAGGTTTCATAGACCAGAGGGAGCCAATCGCGGCCCAGTCTGGCCAGAGCTTCCTGTAGGAGCTGCAAAGTCTGGGAGTCTGCAGCAAATGCAGAAACACTTTCTATGCATTATCTACATTAAGGGTCAGCGGCCCCTCCAGATGTGCTGGAACTACATCTCCCATGATGCTCAGCTTACTCATTAGGTTGGCAGAAAATCAAAGAACATATAGTTCCTAAATATGTGGAGGGTCGGCTTGCTGACCCCTGATCCACAGAACATGAATAATGGGGTCTGATCCAAACCAGAAGATCCTGTAACATCATCCTGACCAAGCCAAGGGCTCCCTCTCCGGGTCTCACCTGTGACACATCCCACCCGGTCCGACCTCTCCCACCTAGTCTCACCCAGTCTAACCTCTCCCCCTGTCCGACCTCCCACCCAGTCTGACCTCTCCCACCCAGTCTAACCTCCCATCCAGTGAAAGATAGTTTTAATTTCCTGTATGAATATATATGTAATGTGATTCAAATACGTATTGTAGTAAATATATTGGGCTGTGGTTCCCCACCCCTTCCTTTCATGGTACGTGATCATGTTAGGAATGTTGGAAAAGTAAAAAAAGACATCTCTGAACCATATATGGTAATAAGTGCCTCTTTGTTAACTGTGCTGGCCAAACTCTGACGTGGGAATATATCTGTATACTGATTGGCTGTTATATCACATTCCTGATTGGGGCAGAAATTAAACCCTGTCTATGACGAACGCTCTCATTGGGTGTTTGAAATCTAATAAATTGGTCTGTCTAACAAAGCATAAGTCAGACATAATGAAAGCTATACATTGTGTGTAGATGATTTTAAAGTCTCCGCTATAGCGTAAGCGTGCGTCCTTTCTTTATATTTTCTTATTTGAGAAGGAACTTGCAGATGCTTTTGGAATTCCAGTTATGGTAATTATAAATAGGAAAACTGATTTGATTTGTTTAAAGTTATTATTTAACAGTTGGTGTCAGACCATTCAAATGTGCTTCGTTTACATTTGCTTGCTCAGATCATGAATCTTCATGCCTTCCTGGTTATATTTAATTTTTGTTCTGGCTGTGAGAGCCTGTGTGTTTTTGTTGCAGGGAGATTTTATGGACGTTCTATTTGTTTGTCTTGGTAAAATAAATCGATTGAGGTGCCTCACGTCTGTATCTCGCTCGCTATGCTGGAGTATTTGTTTGTTTATGTCACTCACCTGTGACATTGAAGTCATAAAAAAAAAAAAAAAAGAGACGTTTCTAGAGTTTGAGTATTTGTATGTCTGTCTGTTTTGTAGCTCCGTTGTGTTTTGGAGTTCTGACTCGTCCATGCCGGCTTGTAATTTTGAGTATTTTTTAAAAAAAATTGATTAGATCTGCAAGTATTAGGTCTGTCCAGTTTCTTCTCATATAACAAAATGGCTTTGTCTCCCTTTGAGATGCACTCCCTTTTGCGCTGTTGCTTCCCTTTGCACTGTTGCCACTTCTTTCGCGCTGCTGTCCGTTCGCGCCGTATTATTTTATGACCTGTGTCTGGTTTAACTAATTTCTTTATTGCTGATATTTTCTGCACAATTTAATGCAATGTTTGTTTTTCCCCAGATATTCTGTTTTTGTATTTTATTACTGGTCACGGTTTCTAACTCATGCGATCCTTCATGTTTTCTGTGTCTGCTTCACCCCCCTTCTCTTCTAAGCTTTCTTTAATAAAAAAAAAAAGAGAAAAAAACCGAGAGAACATCGAGTCTTGTTTCACATTACTTTTCAATAATTGCATTTGCTATGCGTTTAGTCTTTGTTTATTAGCTAACTGCTGTTTTTTTAATTACTTTTTTCCATAATTCCTGCAGGAACATTTTTTTTTTATTAACATCTCTTTTTATTTGTAATATAATGTTATTATGATGTGTTTATAGATAAGGATTGTTTTTCTTTGACTAGATAGTAGTTTTTTTCTCTTCTTTTCTTTTGTGAGTGCTCTTGGCAGTATGATCTAAACCATATGTGAGTTTTTGTTTTGAATGCAAGTTGGTTGTTCTGTTAGGATATTAAAATGGGATATGTAGTAGTCAATTTGATGTAAATTGAAAGATGTATTTAATATAAAACAAGCAGGCCAGCGCCACAAATCACGTCCACCACCAATCCCCCAAAAGCTTGATCAAACACAGTGGTCTTCCCTATACCAGGTGAATGAAAAAAACATACGTATCTTGATCAGCGCAATAAAAATTGCTATCAGGATCTTGGTGTCTCTCATAGATCAGCAGACCATATTTTGGTACATAAAACAAAATATAAAAATACACAATGGTGAAGTATATCAAATATATACTATAAATAAAATGCAATGAATGATGTTTCACTCACAAACATAGAGCCTAGCACTGGCTCTAAGTGGAACTGCACGTTTTGGGTTGTTTTTTCTTCTATATTGTTGACAGGTGACCCACACCTTACACGGCTGTTTCCCTTCACATATCAAGGAACCATATAAAGACAAGAAAAGACAGCGCAACTCTCCTTGTGCAGAACGAAAAATATAAGTGTATATATGCTTTTCAGCCAATTTTTCACTTACACTTGTTGGAGCTTCAATAGCTCTAAGGTTTGCGCATATGGATTTTTTCAGGTTCGGGCAAATCCACAAACCACCAAAAAAGACACAGGCTGGATCTTCTTTTCTAAAGAAAATTTAATAAAATAAAAACATGTAAAACAAATGGATAAAACAGGTACCCAGGACACGTTTCATCGCACTAGGCGACTTCCTCAGCGATTGGCTGAAAAGCATATATACACTTATATTTTTCGTTCTGCACAAGGAGAGTTGCGCTGTCTTCTCTTGTCTTTATATGGTTCCTTGATATGTGAAGGGAAACAGCCGTGTAAGGTGTGGGTCACCTGTGAACAATAAAGAAGAAAAACAACCCAAAACGTGCAGTTCCACTTAGAGCCAGTGCTAGGCTCTATGTTTGTGAGCGAAACATCATTCAATGCATTTTATTTATATAATATATTTGATATACTTCACCATTGTGTATTTTTTTATATTTTGTTTTATGTACCAAAATATGGTCTGCTGATCTATAAGAGACACCAAGATCCTGATAGCAATTTTTATTGCGCTGATCAAGATAAGATCCGTATATGTTTTTTTGAAAGATGTATTTAGCTGTGAGTTCTGGAATGTGTCTCGTTTTCATGCTATAATGGGATTTGTTTGTATGCCGTGAATATCTATAGGGATAATTAGACAGTATATAATAGTAATGATATTGATAATAACACATCTAATGCCTTAAATAAATATAATAGTAATTAAATTCTGGCACTCTGTTAGTGCTTTATAAAACTGTAACTGTTTTGCATCTATTTATGATGTAAGGCTATAGCACTAACATATCAATATACCTATATATGCCCTGTTTCACTGTAATATGCTACATTATTTCTATGAAATATGTATATTTTATCTAATGTAATTGCATATTAAATAACTGAAATAATTCCCAGATTTTATTAAAAACAATTGTAATTAAGAACAAAGCAATGAATTGTGGCCTCGCCTTAGGCAGGTCAGACGAACGTAATCTGAGAGCACTCTGCGTGCGTGCAGAACGGATGCAGAACAAACAAGGGAATTATGGGAACTAAACTTAATATGAAAAATGATACAAATTGATACAGGATATAAAAAGCTATTTTGTGCGTCAAGGTGCTGGGCGTCGCAGATGCGGTCCATCTGCCACGGGCTTTAATATAAGCTATAAATTTTCCCAAAAGAGGCGTGGTGTGTAGTTTCTTTGTTAGTACTTGAATGAAATTCTAAGCGTTATAGATATTTATAGGAGCATCCACAGGTTCTGTAGCACTGTAAAATGGGAGGACCTACTTAAGAGCATACAATCTAAAAGGATAGAGTGATATTGAAAGATTAGAGTTAGAGAAAATGAAGTAGTAGAGTTTATGTGGACTGTGTGAGAAGTGCCTACAAGCTCTGTAGCGCTGTACAAAGGAAATTAGGCAGATTTATTTAGTATCAAAGGTGATAAGTAAGTGGGAATAGAAGATTTTGTTGATAAGGGAGATAAAGATTGTATTTTTAATATTCTAAGCTAAATGAATTTGCAATATGTTGACACTAAATTTGAAAAACAGATGCTTTGGACACCGTAGTATTGTTTGTTTCCTTTTCAGGAAATATTTGATTAATTTGGTCATAATGCTAATTGGGGATTTCTGCACATAAATAATTGATAATTATTCTTAGTCTCAGTTGTTAACATGCCCTTTTATACATTTGTGTTACGTGTTTTTCAGTTTGAATATACAGGAGAATGTAAGAAAATGATGACCGTTGCAAAAAAAAAAAAAAAAAAAGCCCCTCCATCTTGTCTTTCTCCTTCGCTCTCCTCCCCCTCTCTTTTTCTCCTAGCCCCCCCTCTTTTTTCCCCCTCCCTCTTTATTTCCTTTGTATCCAAAATTTGATGAACTTTCTTCATGGATTCCTGATTTCTTTAAAGTATTTGTTTTGTTATAAATGAAATAATTTTTTTTTTACTTACAGGTTATTAATGGATTTGAATTATTTTCATGCCATCATTTGCAGATTAAGGAATAGAAATGCTAGCGAAGACAAAGAATGATTTATATCCTTCACTCAGATGAAAGTTTTCCGCCAATACAGTGCTACATTTACAGCTGTTTTCTGATTGAAAGATTGTCCATTAATCGAAGAAATTCTATCACCAACTCATCCATTAATCATGCGATTAAAGAAGATCATTGATTTGGAATTAAGGAAATAAAACTTAAAACACATCAATTACTGACATGACAGTTTCACAAAACAGTTATATTTGATTTTGAAGCAATAAGACAGAAGACAAAAACAATGAGTTTTTATATGTTGATGGATTTCATTGTGTTGTCTAAGTGAGAATTATTCTGTATATTTTATTATTTTTGTTGTTTGGTTACAATCAATATTGTTCAAATTCCCTGACACATTTAGGATTATTGAAGATCACATCCAATTAAAATTAGAGTTAATGAATGTATTTAGGAACATATAATTTAATGCATTTGCATAAATACGTTTCCTGACATATCTAGTGTTAAATGGAATATACAGTAGTTTAATTCGGTAAAATTATAAATTGCTTTATATTTTGATTTTATTGGGATTGGTGTGTTTCATAAACACCAGTTTTGTTTCAAAACACCAAACAAGAATGGACAGGAGATCAATAAATTATGTTTTGATATTAACCTCCCAGGCGGTCTAATTTTTTCAAACTTTTGTGTCTAAACGAGTCTAATTTTTTTTTTAAAGGAAACGTGTTGTTTTATATAGTAAGCCTGTAATAATCAGGAATAACTCACTGAAATCCATGCAAACAAGAGTCTAGTAAACACACTGAGTCCGATAAAGTTTGAAACACGACATAATAATGTATTATCCCAAAAATAATTATCCAAAATAATGCTAATAAATTATATTCAATAATATAATCAAACCAAAAACACTGAAATTTTTCAGAAAACAAGGGTGCAATATTTGTCACTGCATATTGCCTCCGCAAACATCCTTGGTATGATATATTATTTCAATTATGTACACTCTTATTTATACAGCAACAGTCTTAATGCATACAGTGTATCAATAATTATATTTTCATATAAGAGATCTTCAAACCATATATACAGTACATTTCAGTCTTTCGAATGTGTATGTATGGTCTGTTTCTGATCCGTTAGTGCCACTTAATGGCCGTTCATGGGAAGGTCATGCTACTGGGGATTTTACAATGGAATATTTCTATTTTTTTTTTTACAGCTTGCTGCCTGGTCCCGCCCCCCTGCATCGTGTTACTCTCAGGGAACGTTACCAGGAAGCAAGTCGCCGCGATCACACTGCGGGGGACAGCGAGGGATGAGGTGAATATGCAGTCCGAGTGTGGCTCGGGGTTACCGTTCGTGGTAGCGAAATTTAACCCCGAGTCACACTCGGGAATACCACCACGGAGGTTAAAATGGGTGGAGTATGCACTTCGGCTATTTCCCTTTTGAGCCAAAGTTGCGTATATATTTTTCTCTAATGCAATGAGTCAGAAGTAGTAGGATTTTCTTTTTTTGTTGCGTGAGGCCCATAGACTTTGCTGGGAAATTTTTAAATTTATTTTCGGTGTTTCTTCTTGTGTAAATTAACATTTTATTGTTTTTGTGCACTTGAGAATAAATGAATGAATGCGTATATGATTAGAGGGTATACCATATTTTCTTTTTTTAATTTCTTTATTTTTGCTAAAACCGTGTCACATCATCATCACAAGAAATCTGACAGTCACCAAGTTCACAATGACTGAATATGGACGAATCATGGACATTTTGTTTCAAGGTCAAAGGTAACAGGTAATACGCAACCAGCGCATAGAGACAGCTTGTTCAGGAGTCCCTATGTCGGGAGCTCTGATTACATTCAATGATTATGTGTCTCAAGCTGGGATGTTGCCAAAAGACCAAACCTTGACCTCGCACTCTGGACAAGGACTACGGTATTAGATTATGAGATATTATTATTTTTTTAATCCCCTAGATAAATGTGAGAAAGGATTTGATTTGGGAAAATGAGAATGTATTTGAGAGTGTGTGTGAATGCAGGTGTGTATGCGTTTCGTGGAGTGAAGCTGAACATAAGAAAACACAGATACAGATCTGACTCATGTTGATTATTAGATAAATTAACTTTTAAATTCAAGTTATTATTATATTTTTCTTGTTCGGTGAAGTACATTTTGGGAAATGGGAGTATAGTTATTTAACATCTAGATTAGGCATTTGGCCCAGGCTCCAAGTGTGGTTCGCTGGAAGAGTGAATCTAGATAGATAAGTGTATTTTATGCTCATAAAGGGCCTCCTTGGGGAATCCCTTTCGTACATCATAAAGGTATTGCGGTATTTCATGAGTAATTACTCGACTTTTTTTCTTCCCCTCTGAGCATCTAGAATTATCTAAAAGGTATAAAGCGATGATACTGTGGCTCCAGGTATAATTAGTTTAATTGCCTAGTTTGGTTTATCCTTTTGAGTGATCACAATTTTGTATGTGATCAAAGAGACGGCTGAAAGAATTAATATTTTTACTTTCCTGTATGAATATTTATGTATTGTGATTCAAATACGTACTGCAGTAAATATATTGGGCTGTGGTTTTCCCCCCCCTTCCTTTCATGGCACGTGATCCTGTTAGGAATGTTGGAAAAGTAAAAAAAAGACATCTCTGAACCATATTGTAACGTTGGGGGCTTCCAGCCCTACCTGTGTGCTTGAGGACAGCAAGTCTGATGCTGCTCGCTGACCACTGCCCGGTTTAAATGGAGACAGGCAGGGAGGTGATTGCATGAGGTGTGGCTTGAGTGGGGGGCGTGGTCTGGTGAAGGTCTTTAAAAACCCTCAGTATAGTTTCAGAAGTTGCCAGATCGTGGTTATCCATACCTGAGCTCCTTGTACCTGACTGCTATATTGATTTAACCTGTTACTGACCTCTGCTTGTGTTCTGACCATTCTGCCTTCTGTTGCCCTAGACTATTTGCTTGTACTACGCTACTGCTCTGATACCGACCCGGCTATTCCATTTGACCATTCTGAACTCTGTATTCCTGATTCTGGCTCGGCTGACTCCTCTCCGTATTGTTAACCCTTTTCTGTCTAGCTAGTTTACCTGGCCAATTCTAAGGACCAGACAGATAGGGATCATTCACAGCTACACTGTTGGTAGCTTCTGGGTTTTGTGGAGTGTTGGGGGTTAAGTACTGCGTGGTGGGATCCGGGAACCGTGACACATATATGGTAATAAATGCCTCTTTGACGTGGAAATATATCTGTATATTGATTGGCTGTTCTATCACATTCCTGTTTGGGGCAGAAATGAAACCCTGTCTATGACGAACGCTTTCATTGGGTGTTTAAAATCTAATAAATTGGTCTGTCTAACAAAGCATAAGTCAGACATAATGAAAGCTATACATTGTGTGTAGTTGATTTTAATGTCTCCGCTATAGCGGAAGCGCGAGTCCTTTCTTTATATTTTCTTATTTGAGAAGGAACTTGCAGAGGTTTTTGGAATTCCAATTATGGTAATTCTAAATAGGAAAACTGATTTGATTTGTTTAAAGTTATTATTTAACACCCAGTCCAACCTCCCACCCAGTCCGACCTCTCACCCGTCTGTTTTCCATCTTGCGGATGGCGGTGTTGGCAGATCTCTGTAAGGCTTTGAGAGCAGTCTGCAGATCCTTCCTCTGCCACTGTGGCATGGAGGCGCTGTCCACGCTCTGCGGAATCACATGACACATAAATCTGTATTATCAGATCTCACAGAAAAGGCACATTACAAGGTGAATCATTACCAGCATATAATACAATAAGGGGTGAGGGACAAGCCCGGCTTCATTGTCGAACACACGGTTATGATGACACATTTTCCCATGTAGCGGCTTTTGTTTTATTTCCGTGCAATGGCATCGAATGGATCCAGTTTACAGAGGGTTAACATTCTCCTTCCTCACAAGAAATGATCCCAGAGACAACATGAGCTTAGTGTTTATTTACTTTTATTACCCCCCTGTCATATGATCAACAGGATTGATCCGTGTCTCCACGTCTTGCAATCGACATGCGAGCACGAGCACAGCTGCGCACGTCAATATGCTGTTTTATTATAGTGCTGTGGGGGGTTACTCTGCGGATACATGGAGTTGCTGTGACTCTGTGCAGCATGTTTACACGCAGGCAGCGCTGTGTGAGGTTACTCTGCGGATACATGGAGTCGCTGGGACTCTGTGCAGAAAGTTTACACGCAGGCAGCGCTGTGGGGGGTAAAGCCTGAGGCACACTAAGCGCGTCGAGACGCGGTCAGTGTATCCAGATTTTTCCACCTCCCTCGCTCAGGCCGCGTCAAGATGCGGCGCTGAGCAAAGGGAGTTGGAAAAATCCAACTCCCCCCTCGGCGGAGCGGCGAGCTGAGGGGCTGGATCTGCAGCACACAGCGCCTGCGCTGTGTGCTGTAAATCCCTCCCACCGGCGCTGATCAACAGACATCCCTCCGTCTGTTCTCTCCCCGTGCTGCTGGACCGAGGTGAAGGAGAGCCTCCCCGCAGCCGGAACTGGGCCAGGTGCCGCCGGACCCCCCCTCCCTCCATAATCTAAATAAGTTTAAGGGTACAAAAAACCTCCACTGCCTGAGACCCCGCGCAGCCTACATGCCACCCCCTCTACCAGTCTGCCATGCAAAATACCAGTCTTCCAGCCATATTACCAGTCTGCCATGCAAAATATCAGTCTGCCAGCCATATTACCAGTCTGCCATGCACAATACCAGCCTGCCATGCATAATACCCACCTGCCATGCACAATACCAGCCTGCCATGCACAATACCAGTGTGCCGTGCACAATACCAGTCTGCCAGCCATATTACCAGTCTGCCATGCACAATACCAGTCTGCCATGCATAATACCAGTGTGCCATGCACAATACCCGCCTGCCATGCACAATACCAGCCTGCCATGCATAATACCAGTGTGCCGTGCACAATACCAGTGTGCCAAAATACCAGCCTGACATGCCATGCATACCACGTGTCATTATATATATACGCATAAAGTAAATATATGCATAATGTATACGCTACAAAAAAAATGGCCACCCAAGCCCAACACTTGAATGTTCGGGATTGGCTTGAAGAAAAGGTGGCAACCCTACCTGCATCCCCCCAGAAGAAAATTGACAGAGCAGGGAGTGAAAAAAAGGGGACACTTCTCACATCTTTACAGTCCTGGAGTGCCACCGTGATCTTGTGAGTTGCATTCTGAATATTGAGCCTAGCGGCAGGCACCAGGGCGCTTTCTTTGTGTGTATATATATATATATATATATATATATATATATATATACACACACACACACACACACACTGGTCAGGATGTGAGAAGTGTCCCCTTTTTTTCACTCCCTGCTCTGTCAAGTTCAACATTTCTTCTTGAGGGATGGGGGGGGGGGGGGAGCAATTAGTTGAGGCTGTCCACATGCCACCCCCCCCCCCCCCAATGCGTGTGTGTATATATGGTCTGGTCTGAGTGGAATAACAAAATATATATATATATATTATTCCACACAGACCGCAGTGATTGAATTTAAGCAAGCATGGGATAGGCATAAGGCTATCCTAAACAAAAGATAAATCCAGGTAAAGTATCCATGTAATTGGGCGACTAGATGGGCCGAAAGGTTCTTATCTGCCGACATTTTTCTATGTTTCTATATACACAGACACACATTAGTGGGTATATATATTTTATTCAATAGAAACTTTTTTGCCTATATGACATGTGCTTTGTGAAAATAAAAAGGTTTTGGTGTGTACGTTTTAATTTAGTTAGTGGATTCCTGTCCAGTGCAGAGAGAAGCAAACGTAGTGCAGTGTAGAGGGGCTGCGAGGCGGAGCGGAGTGAAGTCAAGCCTGCAAAATGTTTGCTTCACTTTGCTTCGCTACGCTGTGCGCCGCTACGCGCTCAGTGTGCCTCAGGCTTAACTCTGCGGATACATGGAGTCGCTGTGACTCTGTGCTAGGCTTGTGCACCGAATTTTTTTTCGGTTCGATTCGGTTCGATTTTTCGGATTTTTTAACTTTTCGATTCGGCTCGTTTCGACCGATTTCGGTTTCGATTCGGTTCGGCTCGTTTTTCGGGTACATTTTTTTTTCGGAATATCGACCATTTTTCGTATTTTTCGCTTTGCTCGTTTTTTGTATCGACTTTTCGGAAAATTTTCGTTTTACAGAAAAATTTCGTTTTTCGGAAAATTTTCGTTTTTTCGGAAAATTTTCGTTTTTTCGGAACGTCTGTTCTCCTCGTTTGACACATTTCAAGTCCATTCGAAAAATCCGAAAATATTTCGTTTCGGCTCGGAAAACGTTTCGGATCTGACATTTTCGGATCTAAAAATTTTCGGAAATTCGGCCGCATCTGAAAACACGAATCGGGAAATTTCGTGAAAATTCCGAAATTCCGAAACGCACATCCCTACTCTGTGCAGCATGTTTACACGCAGGCAGCGCTGTGCGGAGTTACTCTGTAGATACATGGAGTCGCTGTGACTCTGTGCAGCATGTTTACACGCAGGCAGCGCTGTGGGGGGTTACTATGCGGATACATGGAGTCGCTGTGACTCTGTGCAGCATGTTTACACGCAGGCAGCGCTGTGGGGGGTTACTATGCGGATACATGGAGTCGCTGTGACTCTGTGCAGCATGTTTACACGCAGGCAGCGCTGTGGGGGGTTACTATGCGGATACATGGAGTCGCTGTGACTCTGTGCAGCATGTTTACACGCAGGCAGCGCTGTGGGGGGTTACTCTGTGGATACATGAAGTCGCTGTGACTGTGCAGCAGATTTACACGCAGGCAGCACTGTGGGGGGGTTACTCTGCGGATACATGGAGTCTCTGTGACTGTGCAGCATGTTTACACGCAGGCAGCGCTGTGCAGAGTTACTCTGTGGATACATGGAGTCACCGTGACTCTCCGCGAATACTGTCACACTCCATCCTCTTAACCCCCGATAGCACGTTTACAGTTCTGTTCCACCCCTGAACCTGCATTCTGTATCAGCATCCAGCAGCTAAACAGTTAAACCACCAAAACTCGTCACACCACACTCACGAAATAAAGGGCTCTGCCCCATTCTGACCTGTGCTTCATCATTGTACTTCAACCCTCACCAAGAGAAGTGCTGTGCTCCGATGCTCCTGAAATACCCCAGTCTTGTCTTGGATCCTATCCAGTATCTGCTCCTGTAATCACTCTATCCTCAAACCACTCACCATATTCCTTGGATTCCTGCTCCAGCAACCAGACTCCCCATCCATCATCCATATATACAAACTGGTCAGTCTATTTTCATCCACCTCCACCCATATCTGTATCCGTGTAGTATACTGCACCCTGGGCTCATACCATCCCTCATACTCTGTGCCATCCCGGTACCAACCGTGACAGATACATGGAGTCGCTGTGACTCTGTGCAGCATGTTTACACGCAGGCAGCGCTGTGGGGGGTTACTCTGCAGATACATGGAGTCGCTGTGACTCTGCAGCATGTTTACACGCAGGCAGCGCGGTGGGGGGTTACTCTGCAGATACATGGAGTCGCTGTGACTCTGCAGCATGTTTACACGCAGGCAGCGCGATGGGGGGTTACTCTGCAGATACATGGAGTCGCTGTGACTCTGCAGCATGTTTACACGCAGGCAGCGCGGTGGGGGGTTACTCTGCAGATACATGGAGTCGCTGTGACTCTGCAGCATGTTTACACGCAGGCAGCGCGGTGGGGGGTTACTCTGCAGATACATGGAGTCGCTGTGACTCTGTGCAGCATGTTTACATGCAGGCAGCGCTGTGGGGGGTTACTATGCGGATACATGGAGTCGCTGTGACTCTGCAGCATGTTTACACGCAGGCAGCGCGGTGGGGGGTTACTCTGCAGATACATGGAGTCGCTGTGACTCTGCAGCATGTTTACACGCAGGCAGCGCGGTGGGGGGTTACTCTGCAGATACATGGAGTCGCTGTGACTCTGTGCAGCATGTTTACATGCAGGCAGCGCTGTGGGGGGTTACTATGCGGATACATGGAGTCGCTGTGACTCTGCAGCATGTTTACACGCAGGCAGCGCGGTGGGGGGTTACTCTGCAGATACATGGAGTCGCTGTGACTCTGCAGCATGTTTACACGCAGGCAGCGCTGTGCGAGGTTACTCCACTGAAAAGAAGAATATGTGGATCCTGGTTTCCAAAATAATTCCAGTTCCTGCCAAAGCGCTGAGTATTAAAGTTAAACTCACGTCAGTCAGGACCCCCACGTCCTTCGACAGCCTGATGGCTTCATCCAGTGTGGTGGGATTTGTCTGGAGACGTTCCGTGATGGCGTCCA
This sequence comes from Leptobrachium leishanense, assembly GCA_009667805.1. Classification (NCBI taxonomy): domain Eukaryota; kingdom Metazoa; phylum Chordata; class Amphibia; order Anura; family Megophryidae; genus Leptobrachium; species Leptobrachium leishanense. The sequence continues at coordinate 388,862,564 of CM019066.1, read as the reverse complement.
CCTCCACTGTCAGCACCTGTCCTGTTTCTCGCGCCTGTTGGTGACACCGTGACAGAATGAATTGGTCAGCGAGTACGGAGGGACGGGCTTTATGGTGTGAGTGGATTTACACACAGACCTGACGGGCATCTTTCCCGGTGACAGCGATTATGTGAGAGATTCCTTTCACCATCTGCCGCTCAGACACGATCACCACATCCTCGATCGCCCCCGTCCTGTGCAGGTGCCTGCGACAAAATGAAAAGAACCACAAAAGCAGACAGTAATGGAGGTATGTAGGATTTACGTCACCGTGCAGACCATCTATATCATGTAAGATCTAAAAACCTTACGTGCCACAACAAAGCTCCACCGAGGAGTCCAGGCCGGCCAACGAACCAGGATCCAGCAACCGGTCCACTGGAACCCCTACTGACACCACGCGCACCGGATCCGGATACACCTAGAGGGCGAACCAAACGAGAAGCGCTGGGAAATGCAACCGGACATCTCTTCTAGATTGTAAACTCCTGTGAGCCGGACCCTCTGCTCCTCTAGATTGTAAGCTCCCGTGAGCCGGACCCTCTGCTCCTCTAGATTGTAAGCTCCTGTGAGCCGGGCCCTTTGCTCCTCTAGATTGTAAGCTCCTGTGCCCTGGGCCCTCTGCTCCTCTAGATTGTAAGCTCCCGTGAGCCGGACCCTCTGCTCCTCTAGATTGTAAGCTCCTGTGCCCTGGGCCCTCTGCTCCTCTAGATTGTAAACTCCTGTGAGCCAGACCCTTGGCTCCTCTAGATTGTAAGCTCCTGTGAGCCGGACCCTCTGCTCCTCTAGATTGTAAGCTCCTGTGGAGCCGGGCCTTCTGCTCCTCTAGATTGTAAACTCCTGTGAGCCGGACCCTCTGCTCCTCTAGATTGTAAGCTCCTGTGGAGCCGGGCCTTCTGCTCCTCTAGATTGTAAGCTCCTGTGAGCCGGACCCTCTGCTCCTCTAGATTGTAAGCTCCTGTGAGCCGGACCCTCTGCTCCTCTAGATTGTAAACTCCTGTGAGCCGGGCCCTCTGCTCCTCTAGATTGTAAGCTCCTGTGAGCCGGGCCCTCTGCTCCTCTAGATTGTAAGCTCCTGTGAGCCGGACCCTCTGCTCCTCTAGATTGTAAGCTCCTGTGAGCCGGACCCTCTGCTCCTCTAGATTGTAAGCTCCTGTGAGCCGGGCCCTCTGCTCCTCTAGATTGTAAGCTCCTGTGAGCCGGGCCCTCTGCTCCTCTAGATTGTAAGCTCCTGTGAGCCGGGCCCTCTGCTCCTCTAGATTGTAAGCTCCTGTGAGCCGGGCCCTCTGCTCCTCTAGATTGTAAGCTCCTGTGAGCCGGACCCTCTGCTCCTCTAGATTGTAAGCTCCTGTGAGCCGGACCCTCTGCTCCTCTAGATTGTAAGCTCCTGTGAGCCGGGCCTCTGCTCCTCTAGATTGTAAGATCCTGTGAGCCGGGCCCTCTGCTCCTCTAGATTGTAAGCTCCTGTGACTCGGACCCTCTGCTCCTCTAGATTGTAAGCTCCTGTGAGCCGGACCCTCTTCTCTAGATTGTAAACTCCTGTGAGCCGGGCCCTCTGCTCCTCTAGATTGTAAACTCCTGTGAGCCGGACCCTCTGCTCCTCTAGATTGTAAGCTCCTGTGAGCCGGGCCTCTGCTCCTCTAGATTGTAAGCTCCTGTGAGCCGGACCCTCTGCTCCTCTAGATTGTAAGCTCCTGTGAGCCGGACCCTCTGCTCCTCTAGATTGTAAGCTCCTGTGAGCCGGACCCTCTGCTCCTCTAGATGGTAAACTCCTGTGAGCCGGACGCCCGGACCCTCTGCTCCTCTAGATTGTAAGCTCCTGTGAGCCGGGCCTCTGCTCCTCTAGATTGTAAGATCCTGTGAGCCGGGCCCTCTGCTCCTCTAGATTGTAAGCTCCTGTGAGCCGGGCCCTTTGCTCCTCATGTCTATGTGTAAGGCCTCTTTGCAGCATTGTGTTGATTCGCTTATCATGTGATTATTAGATGAAGATACATAAATCATTATCTGGGCGTTTGAAGGAATCCCTGTTGTCAGGTCCCACGGCGACGCCGTAGCAGGAAGGCCAAGTCCTGAGTCCAGCCCTGTGGCATGTCCATGTATGTCAGTATGCCTTATTCCAACTTTGGTCTCCTGCATCAGGTGTTTGTAATGAGCACTGGCTGGGTTCCTTAAAAGATCCACTCCCACATCCAGCCAGCGCTCTGTCATTAATGTTTGACTGCTTGTAAAGGAAGGAAGTTCCTGATCCCAGTGACCAGTCTTGCGGATATCCGGATTCCTGTGTACCGGACACCTGGCTACTCCCCTGGACTTCGCTTTGCTTAATTCTTGCCGGTACAGTCTCCAGACCCCCTTCTGCATTCCCCATCTCAAGAGACTTTCATCATCCGGATTCCCTTTTTCAAGCTACTGTGTTTTTCCCATCATCTGTATTTGCTTTTCAAGGACTATTATTATTTACACAGATTCCTGCCTTTTAATTTGTATCCAGTTATTCAATAGAAGTTTCTGCTATTTTCACCAAACCCTTTATGTTGTTGCATATTTATTTACTGCATCCCGGGTTCATATCCACATCACCGGTGTCACCGGAACCCGGTCCCTTACAGTTGTATTGGTTCGCCGGGTGGTGCAGGACTCGATAACCCTCCCCCCGCGGTCTCCGTGCCGGTGTTGTGGGCAGCTCATAAATGTGTTCTTCGGGGGTCTGTTTATCTGAATTTTAATACATAGTCTCTGAGGCGAGTATTGCTTCGCTTTCTTGCTTTATTAAACAGAGCAGCAAGTGGCAACTACCAAGAACTGAAAATATGAAGCATTTATATTGAATAAAAGAGAAAACATATAATAACAGATATATGGTATCCTCCGACACCCCTTCATTCCTCTGGACTGGCCCTCCTTCCTGTCAGTACCCATCAAAACCGAGCAACGACCTTCCTACTTCCTCTTTCTTTTGCTGCTCGGCGACTAGTTAAGTATAACAAACTGTCTCTCATATAGTCTTGTATTGACTGTGGGAAATACATCTTTAATATACATATAAATGGTTTCTTTCGGCGGGTGCCTGGCTTTAACCGCGGCATTCGCAATTCCCATTCGTTCCTAGGTTTATCCTGCTCTGTGACCGCGGCGTACTTCCATCTGCCTGCCTGCTCATGACTCGCTGGTCGGGTGGGCGGGGTTAGCGGCTAGGTCTGCGCACGTGGGTTTTTCTGGCGCCATTATCAGCACATCGATCCAGCGCCATGCCACGAGGCAAACCCCCCCCCCCCGCAGCGTCCAGCTTCCCCAGCAGAGGAGTCAGGGCATTCCTCAGAGGACAGTTCGGGTGAGCAGCAGCAGCCTAACACACCCGTCTTGATCCAGGCTCAGATGGCTCCCTCCCAGCCTTCCACCCTAGGCCCGTACATGCAGGCGTCCATTGACTCTGCTGTATTTAAGGAAGTCTCAGTCCTATCCGCTGACTTCACTCGCTCTTTAAAAGAAGTGATGGCTGAGACTTGCCACCTTGATGATCCCCCGCCACCGGTGGTTACCGACAAGGGCAACATGCTCACCGCGGTGAGACCCCCAATGCCACCACCACAGGGAAACAGTCCGTGAAACAGGCACGACATGTGACTGGAGGGGCTGGCAACCCCGCAACACTGCCGGGACGCGTGCACCCATCCCCCGCTGCTGCAACCTGTAAACGTGCTCCTGCACACACGGTGTCAGCTCACATCAAACGAGTTAAAGTCTCTACCGTATCCAATCCAGACACTGCTATTGTCACTGCTCCGCTTCAAAACCCTAACCTTGACTCAGGGGAGGAGGACACTAGCGATGTCCTAGATGTTTATGCCTCTGATGAGGATTTTTCTGTGGTCCCCATAGAGGTGGATTCCAAAGCCCGTCCGGGCATTATTTATGACCCTATGGGAAACCCCCTTTTCTGCCCAGAAGATCTTTACCACCCAAGGTCCGCAGAATGGTCGCCATTACCGCACGTTGAGAAGTGGGTCAATGCACAGGTGCGTAAAGCCCTGTACAAGGCTTCATCGTAACCGCATGAAAGCGGAGAGCCCCACTACAAGTGGTAAAACGTGCTTAACACCCAAAGTGGATAAGGCTTTTGTCACCCCTAAAGGCTGGACCCCCAGCAAAGCCATAGACCACGCCTTTAGGGTTTATCAGGACAAATTGCTAGACACCATGGGACCCCTGGTTAAATTGCTGGATACAGCGGAACAGGCTAAATTATCTGGTGATCTCTTGGAACCCGTTCAAATTATTAACTGGGCCCAAAGGTCACTTAGCTTCCTTGGCAATGCCAACATGGCGCTAGCCTCTGAGAGATGCAATGCATCCTGTTAAAGATGGATCGCCAATTGGCTGGTGCGGCGCATAATGAATTAGGTGCTGCAGCTAATGGAGCTTTATTCGGCAAAAGGCTTTCTGCGAGACATGAAGGAGTATTCCAGTGCCTTCAACACGATGGAACGAGTGTCCAATTCACTTAAGAAGGTGTTCTCTGGGGTTTTTCCACAGGACGGTGGCTACCGTGGCCAAGCTACCGGCCGTGCAAAACCTATCACCTCAGGTCCCGCGGGAGGCAACCCCTCCACTGCCGCAGCTCCTGCACCTTCCCCGTTCTTCCCTACCCGTTCACGGCCGTGGCATGGCAGAGGATTCCGGGGTGCCAGAGGCGGTCATTCTTCTTCGACCACCAGACATACAGGTACCTTTGCACCTTCTACACCCGTCTACAACCAAAGTGGGGGGTCGTTTAAGATATTTTCACACTGCGTGGTGTCGCATTACGTCGGCCCCTTGGGTCCTCAATACTGTACTAGGGTTTGTTCTGGAGTTCTCTTCTCCCCCGCTCCAACTGACGGTTCCCCCCCTTTTCGGAAGTTGGTGGAGCGGGAGATTACAGAACCAGAAAGGGGCCATAGAACGGGTTCCACAGGGGTCCTCGGGCTTCCTGAGCACCCTGTTCTTGGTCCCCAAGAAGGGCGGAGGCGTTCGCCCAGTCAACCAACCTCAGGGAGTTGAATGGGTCGGAGATTTACCGTCACTTCCAGATGGAGGGCATGCATATGCTCAAGGACATGTTGAGACCCCGCGATTGGTTGGCAAAGGTGGATCTCAAGGATGCATACCTGACCATCCTGATTGCCAAGGAAATCGCAGGATTTCCTCCAATTCCGTTGGGGTCCCGATCTCTGGAGATTTTGCTGTCTGCCTTTCGGCCTGTCTTCGGTCCCTTGGTGCTTTACCAAGGTACTGAAGCCAGTCGTGGTATGGCTACGCGCCAAAGGAGTCCGTCTCATTGTGTATCTGGACGACGTGGTGCTGATGGCCTCGGAGAGTCAGCTGCGTCTCCATGCACAGTGGACGGTCGACTTTTTTTCCAATCTCTGGGTTTTCTAGTGAATCAGGAGAAATCTATCCTTTCTCCATCTCAATCCCTGGAATTCCTGGGATTCAGGGTGAACAGTGTTCTGAGGTCTCTTGCAGTGCCTCTGCCCAAATGTCGATCGATCTTACGCGAAGTTCGGTCCCTTTTGGAGGCTAATGCCCCATCTTTAAAGGGACCTTGCACGCGTGTTCGGCCTTTTGGCAGCCACGAGACTGGCAGTGAAGCCAGCACCACTGCACTATCGGGCCCTCCAACGCCTGAAGGCCCTTTTTTCTCAGAAAGGGTCTCCCCTATTCAGCTCCGATTTCTCTCTCCAGAGAGGCCAGACTGGATTTGGAATGGTGGATCTCTCAACTCCACTCCTGCAATGGCAGGCCTATCCTGGTGTCACCCCCGACGATTACAATAGACTCCGACGCTTGTGGGTCAGGCTGGGGTGCTTATTGCAAAGGTTCCTCCACGGGAGGTAGCTGGTCCGTTCCGGAACGTCACCTACACATGAACGGCTTGGAGCTCTTAGCAGGGCTCTTTGCGCTTCAGAGCTTTCTCAAGGATCGCACACATCATTCAGTCCTCCTCCGGATGGACAATTTCCCAGCGGTCCGATATATCAACTCGCTGGGCGGCCCTCGCTCCCTGCTTCTGACGACAATGGCTTCTCGTCTCTGGGAGTGGTGTTTTCAGACCGGGATCGAGGTCCAAGCACAGCTTGGCTCAATCATTGGTGTCTGTCAAGGGATCAGGATCCCTTCCAGCCCCCTTTGAGCTTCGTGTTGGACTTCCTTGCGGAGGTCTTCGATCAGGGCAAGGCTTATCGCACGCTTAATGTTTATAGATCAGCTTTATCCGCTTATCACGTAGGCTTTCAAGGGACACCTTTAGGCAAGCACCCTCTGATTTGCTGTTTACTTAAGGGTAACAGGTCTGCCCGTCCCCTGTTGCCTCGATATACGATAACTTGGGACGTGGCCCCTCTCCTTGGTTTCCTGGAACAATGGCCCTCTACTCAAGATTTAACTTTGCGTCAACTTTCTGCTAAGTTACTGGCCCTTCTCTGCTTGAAATCATGCAAGCAGGTGGCTGATGTCAGGGCGTTGGACTTCCGGGCCCGTTCTTTCGTGCCTGAAGGTGTTCACTTTGACATCTCCCGCAGTACTAAGACGGCCATTTCGTCTTGCTTTTACCCAACGTTTCCATCACGCCCGGCTTTATACCTGGTTCTGTGTCTTTATGTGTATGAATCCCGTACCACTTCCCTCCGAGGTCCAGGGGTTTCTCCTCTTTTCATTTCGTTTAAATCTCCTTTCGCCCCCTGGTGTACGCCCTGGACTACGCTTGCGCGCTGGCTTCGCTGGCTTTTGGGATTGTCAGGTGTTGATACATCGATATTTGGCGCCCATTCGATTCACAGCGCTGTGGCGTCTTCCGCTGTCTCGGCAGGTTGTCGGTTGGAGGACTTATTGCGATCAGCTGACTGGTCCAGGGAGTCCACCTTTCGATCCTTCTATTCCAAGCCTGTTGTTCATTGGTCATCCGCAGTTGTGGGTTAGCTTTGAACAAGCAATAGGAGCCTCAGAGTCGATGTAATAAAATTGTAGAATTTAGCTAAGTATGACGATAAGTTAGAATTTTAATAATAAAGACTCTGAGGCGAGTATTGCCCACCACTCCTGCCGCAGAGTCTTTATTATTAAAATTCTAACTTATCGTCATACTTGGCTAAATTCTAGAATTGTTGCTCAGTGTAAAAGGACAGACAGACAATTGGCTTTAGATACTGTTCTCCAACGTATACATTGATTCCTTGGAATCCGCCCATATGCCATCCCAGTCTCTGAACCAATTCATAGACCTCATGGAATAAAGGTCCCGCCTCAATTTATTGCTCTCACAACAAGCTCGGTGATCCCTTCTTCTCATTAAACATGCCTAACTATGTACAAGGTAACGAACGTGGCCGCCTCCAGCGAATGCTTTAAAAAGAAGACATCAGACGTCTTATATCCCTAAAATCCATATGGTGGTGACTTACGCCTTAACAAAGCAGCGTTCCATAACCATTTCTCGGCGAAGGATCCTCGAGCTTATTGCAAGAATTCCCTCCATTCCACCTGGACTCCTGTGATGGTGAAGGCCCTTGATGCCCCTTTTTACGCTGGAGGAATTCTCTATGGCTCTCAGCTGGGAAGAGCCCCGGACCACCGGATGGGTTCACAGTGGCCTATTATAAAGACGTTTCAATCTACATTGGGACCTCATTTTGTCACAATGCTTAATGCCTGATGAACCCAGCAGATAACAGGCAAGCTTCACATCTACCCCTCAGCAAAAGAGCTTTGAGGCTCTTTGGGCTAAATGGCTTCAGCCAGATCTCTTAATTTTATCACAGGAAACGGAGGCTCATATTATAATGCCAAATTCTTTTAATACCACTTCCAGCAGCAAGAAGAAAACAGAAACTTTTCAGGGACACCCCTGTAACATGTAATGGTAGTGTCCATAGTCCTGGCAACCCCCTATGAACTGTCCAGCCCACTCCCAGGATCCTCTTTTTCTTGCTGCTTCCAGGAGTGAGATGAGTATTTTTTGTCTCTTAAGATTTTCGTGATTTTATCACTTCTGCTACCATATTTACACATGGTTATCTGATTGCAAGGTTTCACATATTATTCCTGCTAATTGCGCTGGCTTTATATTGATATTGTTTTGCATTTGAACGTATTGCATTTATTTTATGCTTTTCTCTCAGCGCTAGCCGCTTAATTTACGCCTTAACAATGATGTCTTATTTTATTTGCGTTTCCTAAACTTTCCGGCGTTTGGGGGCACTTTCCCCGGCGCCCGGTCCGCCTACTGCGAATTCCGGCGCCTTTTTTCCCCACTAAGCAGGTGTTGCTGTTTGCGTTCCCCTTTCTCCTCACGAGCGGCGGCCATCTTTCGGTGACGCAGGTTGCATTGCGCACGCACCCCGCCGGGTCCGTTTGGCGCGCTTTGCGGCCATTTTCTATATCAGAGTGCTTGAAACGCACATGTCTCTCTGCCTGCTCGCTCTGCCTCCCAAGAGAGGGATCAACCCGCAAACCATATAGATCTGTCCTCCGGGTCCTCCCCCGCCGCACCTCAGCTGGCCAGGGAACCCTCAGAGCCCCCGCCGATGGCCTCTGCAGATGCCCTGTCCAAGTCCCTCACGGACTTTGCTTCAGTGATGGGCACCATGTCTGCTACGCTGTCACAACTACTGGCCCCTGCAGCTCCTGCACAAGGTACTCTTGCTCCCAATGATCTACGACAGCCTGTCCAGAACTCTGATATGCCTCAGACCTTCTATACTGCACCGCCGGTGGTGCACCGCAAAGCTTCGGCCAAGACCAAGCATACTAAAGCTCACTCTAAAAAGAGAGCATTTGATGGTAGGGATACCCCTACAAAAGAGAGCGTGGGACGGCCCTGCAAACGTGCTTCCCCTCATAAAAGAGGCAAGCATGACCGGTCCTGGAAGAGAGCCAGAGCTCAAACGGCTGCCTCCAGCTCTGACTCCTCCAGCACCTGGACTCTTTCTTCAGAGAGTTCCTCCACTGAAAGCTCAAGGGCAGGTTCCCCTGCACCCAAACGGGGAAAAACTACCACCCTGGCTTTGTATTCATATGCAGCTTCGGAAGATGATTTTTTTTGAGCCTGAATCCCTGAAACACCCCCACTCGGCGGAATGGGTTGCCTCCCCTAAAGTGTATAAGATGCTGCTTAAAAGAGTTCGAAAGCCTCTCGAACGTAAGGTCCGCTCTCGTCTCCGCACGGAGTGTCCCAGACCTATCACATCAAAAAATGTGCTGCAGACTCCCGAATTGAGCGTGCAAATGGCGCAATTTATGGCCAACACGGGTTGGAACGCCCGTAAAGGGGTGGATTTTTCCTTCCGGTCCTGCCAGGACAAGTTGCTTGATGTGTTTGGGCCCTTTTCGCAACTATTAGAAGCTATTGAACATGCTCATGTCTCAGGTGTGGTCCCAAAAATCTCCACCCTCCGAGGTTGGGCTCACCGTACGCTTTCCCTCCTCGGGAATGCCAATACAGCGCTGGCTACCGAGCGCAGAAAGCCCATACTGCTACGCATTGATCCAGGCTTGATTGCACTGGCCTCGCACGAAACAGGCCCGGATGCAGAGGGCGATTTATTTGCCAAGACTATTATTTCGGACATGAACGCCTATTCTAACTCCTTCACGACTATCACCAACGTCAAAACGAAGATGCGCAAGGTTTTCAACCCGAAAAAAGGAGTTTTTGGTCCGGCCGGCAGGCGAAGGGGTCGACTGCCCGGCCGTTCCTCTTATGGCTCCTCCCGAGCCTCCACAGGCCCCTACCAACAGAACCAAGTCCGGTTCTTCCCTCAAGTCAACCGAGGCGGTCGCGGACGTGGCTCCTACCGGTCTCGTCCTCCAGGTAAGCCCATTACCTTCTATTCCACAGAGTCTCGTTGGTGGCAGGATTGCTCATTTTTTACCTGTATGGGCACAGATTACCTCAGATGTGTGGGTTCTCCAGACCGTACAGGGTTACCTCCTCGAGTTTGTACTAACCCCGAGTCAGATTGCTCCTCCAACCCCTCACGTGGTATCCTGTCAGGGGTCGAACCTTAGGCTAGGGTCAGACGAGCGCAGTGCGAACGCGCGTGCAGGCGCACTTAATCACGGCCGTAGTAGCAGCAAATGCCGGGCAATGACGGCCAATATACGAAGTACGGTCGCACAAAAGTCCGGCTGCGCAACGCAAGTGGCAAACGAACGCATTTTGTCGAGAACGTAAAACCTCTAGTACGGTTGTACAGAGTGCGCTGCGTCCGCATAGCGGCGTGTTTGCGTGATTAGGAGACGTCAGACGCTGCTAATGTCCGGCCAACATAACGTCCAGATGCAAAAAGTGTTTTATTGATGATCTGTACAAAATCACGAACGCAAATGCGCATAGTATGACCGCTATCGCGTACTCCGTGAAAAAATGCGTCCATTCGTTCGAACGCACTTTTTCACAGACAACGTGAAAATGCGTTCGTCTGACCCTAGCCTTATAGACAGAGATGCGGGCCCTCCTAAAGAAAGAGGCCATTCAACCAGCTCTGCCGACTCCTCAGGGGTTTCTCAGCAATGTATTTCTAGTGCAGAAAAAAGGGGGTTCCTTTCGCCCTGTTATCAACCTCAGGGCTTTGAACGGGTTTATAATGTACCGTCATTTCAAAATGGAGGGAATCCATTGTCTGCGCGATCTTCTCCAAACAGGGGACTGGATGGCGAAAGTGGACCTGACTGATGCATATCTGACGGTCCCCATCCATGTCGATCATCGTCATTTTCTGCAGTTTCTATGGCAAGGTTATCGGTATCAGTTTACGTGTCTCCCGTTCGGCCTGTCATCAGCACCATGGTGCTTCTCCGAACTGTTACGTCCAGTCATGGCTCAACTACGCTCCAGGGGAGATCGGTCAGTGATCTACCTGGACGATATCTTAATCATGGCTGCGTCCCGCGACAAGTTACTGCTCCATCTTCAATGGACTGTACAGCTACTCACCGCTCTGGGTTTCCTAATCAATCAGAAGAAATCGATTCTGACTCCCACTCAGAACATAGAGTTCCTGGGTTTCCTTATCGATTCTCCAGCGGCGTATCTCAAGCTTTATCACCGCAAGCTTCAAGATATTCGGAAGGAACTCCGGAAGACTTTGTCGCGCCCGAGTTTTACAGTACGCTACTTGGCTCGAGTGATTGGACTTCTGTCCAGCTCTATTCAGCCCATTTTCCCAGGCCCCCTCCACTACCGTGCCCTACAGCGTCTGTTCGAGCCCAGTCCTATTCGGACCTCGTTCACCTTGATCAGGAGTCCAGGGACAAACTGGAGTGGTGGCTCGTCAACATGGAAGACTGGAACGGGAGGGCCATCTTCGGTGCGGAACCAGACCTTATCATAGAGTCCGACGCCAGCGCACAAGGCTAGGGCACCAGATGCGGTTCCGTCTCCACCGGCAGCAAGTGGGCACCGGCAGAAAAATCTCTCCACATCAACTGCTTGTAACTCCTCGCAGGGTCTCTGGCGATTCGCAGCCTCTCCGGCTCCAGGTCCAACTGCTGCATACTGCTCCGCATGGACAATCTTTCGGCCGTTTGATACGTCAACAAGCAGGGAGGCGCTCGATCACGCCCGTTGGCCGCTCTAGCGAAGACCTTCTGGGATTTCTGCCTTCACCGACAGATTCACGTGCAGGCGGAATACCTTCCGGGACTTCACAACACCGTTGCCGATTGGTACTCACGGTTCTTACGGGACTGCAGCGATCGGCAACTTCATCCCTCGGTGTTCTCTCGGCTATCCGGGCTGTGGGGACCTCTATCCATGGATCTCTTCGCTTCCCGACTCAACACGCAACTTCCCCGCTTCTACAGCTGGCGCCCAGACCCGGAGGCAGTGGCGACGGACGCCCTCCTGCAGGATTGGCCCCAGGGTCATCACTACGCTTTTCCTCCATTTGCTCTCCTGGGGAGGACTCTTCTTCACATTCGCAGGAACCAGGCGTCAGTGGTATTGATTGCTCCGTGGTGGACGACGCAGACCTGGTATCCTCACCTCCTCGACTTGGCACTGGATTTCCCCAGGTTACTCCCGATGGATCACAGGTTGTCAGACCCTCAAGGCATGTCTCACCCGCTCATCCTGGACGGACAGTTGCATCTCATGGCTTGGTTGCTGTCCGGCGATCCGTGTCTCCCACGGCAGTTCCGGGCACGGTTGACTTCCTCCTCGCTGCCTCGTGGGCGCCGAGCACCCGTCGAGCTTACGGACACGCCTGGGCGATTTGGACTGGCTGGTGCCTGGGACGAAGTGTGGATCCCGTTTCGGCCCCTGTCCAATCCGTTCTCCAGTTCCTCTCTGACCAGTATGATGCCGGTAGGGCATACAGAACATATATCACTCTGCTATATCCGCCAATCATCCTCGCCTGGATGGGACTGAAGTCGGCAGACATCCTCTGGTTTGCAGGTTACTTAGGGGTGTTCGCCTCTCCCGTCCTCCACAACCCCGTTATACTTCGGTGTGGGATGTAAATTGTGTGTTTAATTTACTGTTGTCGTGGCCGGATAACCCTGCTCTGAACATTAAACAATTGTTTGCGAAGCTGGCTATGCTATTCTGTCTTATTTCATGCAGGCGAGTGTCGGATGCACGCCTTGGATGTCCACGCCCGGTCTTTCCGCACCAATGGGGTGGAGTTTCGGGTGTCTAGACGCACCAAGACCCTTTCTAGGAGGATCTTTTATCCTTCTTTTCCGTCAACCCCGTTGCTCTGCCCAGTACGTTGCCTGCAACAGTACGAGTTGGTTACGGCTGCGGTGCATCAGTCTCCGGTGGGCCCTCTCTTTGTGGCCCTGCACCGCCCCTTCCAACCAGTGTCCTCCTCCACCCTCGCGCGTTGGCTTATGTTCCTCGCTGGGGTTGATGTCTCTATCTTTGGAGGTCACTCCGTGCGGGGCGCTATGGCCTCACGGGCCCTCGCAGTGGGTTGTAGGCTGGAGGACATTATGTCGGCCGCGGATTGGTCCCGAGAATCAACGTTCCGGGACTTCTATTTCCGCTCCGACGTTCATTGGGCTGCCGTGGTTCTGCCTTAAGCTTTGAACTGGCATTATAATATGAGCCTCCGTTTCCTGTGATAAAATTCCAGATTTCCCTATTACCATGACGGGAAGTCCTAATTTTATTAAGGATAAACGGAGGCGAGTATTATTCCCGCCCTGTCTTCTAACCCACCCTCTTCGTTTCATTGTCTTATTTATCAATCTCGTAATAAATTACTTGAATTCCATATGTCTACCTTGTTTTGTGTTGTATTTTTGCTCGCTCGCCGTCTGTACAGTTGATCGCTGGCGACGCGGCGCTCCTGCCTTTTGCTGCTCTGCTGCTATGTTATCTAGGTGCATCTGTTACGGTTGCCCGCGACTGACGATTTGTCTCGCTTCTTGTTTATCCAGCTACTTAAGTTGCTGAGTTGCCTGGCTGGGGCCCGTTGCAGTTTTCCTGACTCCCTTCGCTTCTTCTGATGCATATATTTCTGTATTCCAGCCGTTTCAGTTCTTCTTCGTTCTGGGTTCAAGTTCGATTGTTCAAGTTTTTAGTTGCATGGTCTGGTGTTCTGGATTCAAGTTTCAGCGTTTCCTGTCATCGTTCCCAAGAAAAAGAGAGGATCCTGGGAGTGGGCTGGACAGTTCATAGGGGGTTGCCAGGACTATGGACACTACCATTACATGTTACAGGGGTGTCCCTGAAAAGTTTCTGTTTTCTTCTTGCTGCTGGAAGTGGTATTAAAAGAATTTGGCATTATAATATGAGCCTCCGTTTATCCTTAATAAAATTAGGACTTCCCGTCATGGTAATAGGGAAATCCGGAATTATCTCCGTTGACGAATTAATTCAAGCACTTGTAACGTGGGGGGTTTCCTGTCCCCCGTGCAGACTACTCCCCTCACCGTCAGTATCCTGCAGGAGTACTGCTTCTGGCCCAAAACCCAGTGAAACACAGGAGATCCTCACAGGGTGAAAACCAAACGGAGACGGAGTTTATTTACATTTTTCAACTGGTTAAAACACACACACAGGGGAAGGTACAGAAACAATGGAAACACGCCCAGCATTGAAACAAAGGATTAGAAGTGGCACAGTGATCTGATTTAAGCTCCTTGCTGGGGAGAGGGGAGCATGTGAAACCAAAGGAAAAGAACAGCGCAGCATATACAGTATAGTTACAGCACAGGAGACTCCACAATAAATACATAAGGGAATATTAATATAACACAGACATCAGGGAATAGAGCACAGAAAACACAAACACCCTGCATCTAGAATTGTAGATACAGGGTGACTTTAATAAAGGAAAGAGCAGGAAAACAATAGGAAACCTCAGGCCTGCACCTCTCCGATACATTTCTAGGCCCATGTACCCCAAGTCCAAAGTGACGCACGTCACAGCACCCTCACGAGGTTAAAGGCCCAGATGTTAATGGCCTGTTCTGAAGACAAGCCTGCATACACAGTAGCTCTGTACAGTAATTACATTAAAAATATTAATGTCTTGGTAAAATATTATCAGGACATACCTCAGGGTCATGAACACGGGGTAAGAGATTTCAAGTTGTGGCCCCCTCTTCTAGGAGCTTACATGTTCAACAGTCACATTATAAATTTCTTTCTCGCTGCTCCCTGACCCCCCCACTGGATTACGTTGGATATTCCCAGTTGCCAGTAAGACATGTTGGCGTAGCGCGGCATCCCCCGGCACACACACACATATATGGTGGGACTGGTCACGCATTCAGCTGTATCGGGACTCTATTTTCTTACTAGTCAATGACATCACTAATGCTGATTTGACACCTCCCCCTCAGGTCCCATCTCTGCACGCACATAGAGGAACTCCTCGGCCAAACGACAGCTTAATGCGGCCGAGGCTCTATTTCCCAGGACGTGGCGTTCCATCACCCCCCCCCCCTGTCCAGGAATGGATTCAAGCTGTGGAAGGTGTGCGAATATTAAACACGATAAATATCGCGCCACGTGGTACTGGTGGGCGGATTTCCTGTCTAAGAGATCGCACAGGCCCTCTTTATTATTGCGCTGCCGGGAAGTGGTGTGTTGGTCGACTCACGCGTCCCTCCTCGTGACCTACTCACCTTCCCCTTGGTTATGGGAGTTGTTCCTCGTGGTCTGGGCAGTGATGGCCATGCTTGGGGTTCGTGCTTTTGTACCCCTCCCCCCCATTATGATGGATACAGTTTGTGAGCTTTGCAATGTGTTTCCCCGCGCTTTTTATACCCCCCTGTATGGGAATGTATTGTCCCTCATCTTTGGTCACAGACACAGTGACAGCGTGAGATGACGTGCTCGTCATTACAAGTCGCTCGCAGCCTTCAGATATGTTTTGCGGTGTGTATGCGGTGTATATATATATGTCTTATTGGATGCGGTATATATATATGTCTTATTGGATGCGGTGTATATGCGGTGTATATATATGTCTTATTGGATGCTGTGTATATGCGGTGTACATGTTGTGTACATGTTGTGTATATGCTGTGTATATGCGGTGTATATCCTGTGTGTATATATATATGTCTTATTGGATGCAGTGTATATGCTGTGTATATGTTGTGTATATATATATATATATATATAATGTCTTATTGGATGCAGTGTATATGCTGTGTATATATATATATAAGTCTTATTGGATGCGTTGTATATGCTGTGTATATATATATATGTCTTATTGGATGCAGTGTATATGCTGTGTATATATATATATATGTCTTATTGGATGCTGTGAATATGCAGTGTATATGCTGTATATATATATATAGTCTTATTGGATGCTGTGTACATGTCTTATTGGATGCGGTGTATATATATATATGTCTTATTGGATGCGGTGTATATATATATATATATATATATAGTCTTATTGGATGCGGTGCATATATAATATATATATATATATGTCTTATTGGATGCGGTGTTATATATATATATATATATAGTCTTATTGGATGCGGTGCATATATATATATATATATATATATGTCTTATTGGATGCGGTGTATATGCGGTGTGTATATATATATATGTCTTATTGGATGCGGTGTATATATATGTCTTATTGGATGCAGTGTATATATATATATATATGTCTTATTGGATGCGGTGTATATATATATAGGTCTTATTGGATGCGGTGTATATGCTGTGTATATATATATATGTCTTATTGGATGCAGTGTATATGCTGTGTATATATATATATATATATATATGTCTTATTGGATGCTGTGAATATGCAGTGTATATGCTGTATATATATATATATAGTCTTATTGGATGCTGTGTACATGTCTTATTGGATGCGGTGTATATATATATATGTCTTATTGGATGCGGTGTATATATATATATATATATATATATATATATAGTCTTATTGGATGCGGTGCATATATATATATATATGTCTTATTGGATGCGGTGTATATGCGGTGTGTATATATATATATGTCTTATTGGATGCGGTGTATATGCGGTGTATATATATGTCTTATTGGATGCAGTGTATATATATATATATGTCTTATTGGATGCGGTGTATATATATATAGGTCTTATTGGATGCGGTGTATATGCTGTGTATATATATATGTCTTATTGGATGCAGTGTATATGCTGTGTATATATATATATATATATATATATATGTCTTATTGGATGCTGTGAATATGCAGTGTATATGCTGTATATATATATATATATATAGTCTTATTGGATGCTGTGTACATGTCTTATTGGATGCGGTGTATATGCGGTGTATATATATATAGGTCTTATTGGATGCAGTGTATATGCAGTGTATATATATATATGTCTTATTGGATGCGGTGCATATATATATATATATATATATATATATATATGTCTTATTGGATGCAGTGTATATGCAGTGTATATATATATATGTCTTATGTCTTATTGGATGCGGTGTTATATATATATATATATATAGTCTTATTGGATGCGGTGCATATATATATATATATATGTCTTATTGGATGCGGTGTATATGCGGTGTATATATATATATGTCTTATTGGATGCGGTGTATATGCGGTGTATATATATGTCTTATTGGATGCAGTGTATATATATATATATATGTCTTATTGGATGCGGTGTATATATATATAGGTCTTATTGGATGCGGTGTATATGCGGTGTATATATATATAGGTCTTATTGGATGCGGTGTATATATATATATGTCTTATTGGATGCGGTGTATATGCGGTGTATATATATATATGTCTTATTGGATGCAGTGTATATGCAGTGTATATATATATGTCTTATTGGATGCGGTGTGTATATATATATGTCTTATGGATGCAGTGTATATGCAGTGTATATATATATGTCTTATTGGATGCGGTGTATATATATATATGTCTTATTGGATGCAGTGTATATGCAGTGTATATATATATGTCTTATTGGATGCGGTGTTATATATATATATATATATATGTCTTATTGGATGCGGTGTATATGCGGTGTGTATATATATATATATATATGTCTTATTGGATTCGGTGTGTGTGTGTATATATATATATATATATATATATATATATATATATATATATATATATAGTAATAACACTTTTCAGTGTAAAGTGCATTCGGCGCTAAATAAATTATATTAATAAAAAGATTTGTCTAGTGGAGTTTATACAATATTGCAGCTCACCACCAGTGTGTCTTGCACCCAAAATAAGCAAAAAATACAAACTTTGTTTGTTAAGGGAGCGCAGGAAAAAGAAACCCTTTATGTCACAGAACCTTTGATTATTTTCGTTTCTATGAAATGCTCTAGAAGGCAAAGGTAAAAAAAGCTGTCATTGCAAAGTGTATTTAGTACAAGGAATGGAATTGCAATTTAAACAGAATGGTAGGTATCTCACTCACAGACATAGAGCCTATAGGCTCGTGTTTTTCACCTTTAATCCTCTCTGGGGGGGCTCCTCCCATCAATCAGTTATTGTTCTGGAAGAGCTTCTTAAACCTCAAATAAATGAGAGAGAATATGGCGCAAAACCAGAGCAGATATTGGTGATAGACACAGAATTTAAGGTCAATCTACTCACGTGATCCTTTGCCTCCCGATTGAGTGGCTCAGTATAAAGGCCTTGGACCACCTTAATAAGGGGGGTCCCACCCTTACTGGAATATCAACTGGTAGTCCCGCTAGGAAGAAGGTGGTTTGCGGAATCCGTATCAATGGAGTAGAAAATACAGTCGAATATGGTTTTCCAATAAAAAAGGGGGTTTATTACAAAAAATGAAAATAAAAAAGGTACATGGGTACTCGATTTTAAAATGATAAAATAGAGGGTGAACCGAAACGCGTTTCGCTCGCTATTACTGCGGGCTTCATCAGTCGGATCCTCCTCATTAATTTGGATGTGGGTCCAAACAGGAAGCATGTTGTTGGCGTGCGTTCCACTTGATAGTAGCGCCCTTCTCCTGCGTCTCACTCGGTTCCAGGGCCATCGCCAATGACTTGTTTCCAGTTCTGGTAGATATTCATGGGGATATGTCCATCTCTCTCCTTTATTGCGCATGCGTGATGGTTTTTAGTTATGACATGCGCTTCATATACCGACGCGTTAACAGAATAGATTATTATTTTGAGGGAAAGATGCAATTTTACCCACTGGGACGTATTATCTCTATCACAAAGACAGCAATACTCGATCTGAAATGCAGGAAATCGATCAGATATTTTGAGAGAGAAAGTAACAATAAAGTGGAATAGATTGTGGGTTAATCACCAAAGAGTATATTTCATAAACTATGTTTACATTGTTTTGAGAAAAGAAGCAAGGCGTCACAATGCATGTCATCAACCCTTCCTACATTTAAATCGCAGTGACAACCGCTTTAAGATTTTAAAAATTATTCTCCTTTAAACTTAAAACAAAAAATGACAGACCTCAAAATCGTCATTTAGTCCATTGGGAGACAAAGTGTTTAAATAATAAATCCAACGCATTTCTTTTTTAAGACGTTTTTCACTTATTTTTTCGATCCCTATGAACTCTATACTTTTTGGATTACAGCCATGATATTCTTTGTAGTGGGATGAAACCTTGTGCTTTTCGTATCCTCTGGTTATGTTACAGAGGTGTTCATTAACCCTAGTGGTTAGTGGACGTGATGTTTGTCCCACATACTGTTTACCACAGGGACATTTGAGCATATATACTACATTTTTGGTGTGGCATGTTATCAATCTTTTTATCCTATATTTAGTCCCTGTTACTCCTGCATCAAATTGTTTTGTTGTTTTTCTCTTATTGTTAGTCTTACGACATGAGATACATTGACCACAACTATAGAATCCCGGGGTTAAACCAAAGGCATGTCTAAGTCATTACTGAGGTTCTTACCTCCCCTAAATATTACTCTGGGTTTTTCTGACAGAATATTATTTAGGATTGGATCATTGGTCAAAATTGGCCAATATTTCTCTACCGATCTTTTAATTATCTTATTATTAGTATTATAATCCAAAATAAGTGAGGTGTTCTCAAATTGTTCTTCACATCGTGGTTTATACTGTAGCAATGAATCCCTGCCTATTCTTAAAATTTCTTGCTTGGTTTCGTCCAGAAATTTCTTATCGTACCCCTTCTCTCTGAATTTATTTAACAATATATCCGCTCGTGCTGAGTACTGGTCATCATCGGTACAATTTCTGCGTATTCTCATTAATTCACCCTTGGGAACAGCTTTAAGCCAGGGGGGATAGTGGCCACTACTGGTGTGTATATAGCCATTTACTTGGACAGGTTTAAAGAATGTTTTCGTTTTTATATATATATATACTGAGGTCAAGAAAATTGACTTGGGTGGTACTAATATTAACATCTAGTTTAATCCCTATATCATTTTGGTTTAAATGGCCTAAGAATTGTTCCAGCTCTCTCTTCTCTCCCTTCCAGATAATTAATATATCATCAATATAAAAGATATTAAAGATCACATATAAAAGATATATTGATGATATATTAATTATCTGGAAGGGAGAGAAGAGAGAGCAATTTTCTTGACCTCAGTATAATCTTAAAGCGGTTGTCACTGCGATTTAAATGTAGGAAGGGTTGATGACATGCATTGTGACGCCTTGCTTCTTTTCTCAAAACATTGGTGATTAACCCATAATCTATTCCACTTTATTGTTACTTTCTCAAAATATCTGATCGATTTCCTGCATTTCAGATCGAGTATTGCTGTCTTTGTGATAGAGATAATACGTCCCAGTGGGTAAAATTGCATCTTTCCCTCAAAATAATAATCTATTCTGTTAACGCATCGGTATATGAAGCGCATGTCATAACTAAAAACCATCACGCATGCGCAATAAAGGAGAGAGATGGATATATCCCCATGAATATCTACCGGAACTGGAAACACGTCATCGGCGATGGCCCTGGAACCGAGTGAGACGCAGGAGAAGGGCGCTACTATCAAGTGGAACGCACGCCAACAACATGCTTCCTGTTTGGACCCACATCCAAATTAATGAGGATCCGACTGATGAAGCCCGCAGTAATAGCGAGCGAAACGCGTTTCGGTTCACCCTCTATTTTATCATTTTAAAATCGAGTACCCATGTACCTTTTTTATTTTCATTTTTTGTAATAAACCCCCTTTTTTATTGGAAAACCATATTCGACTGTATTTTCTACTCCATTGATACGGATTCCGCAAACCACCTTCTTCCTAGCGGGACTACCAGTTGATATTCCAGTAAGGGTGGGACCCCCCTTATTAAGGTGGTCCAAGGCCTTTATACTGAGCCACTCAATCGGGAGGCAAAGGATCACGTGAGTAGATTGACCTTAAATTCTGTGTCTATCACCAATATCTGCTCTGGTATTGCGCCATATTCTCTCTCATTTATTTGAGGTTTAAGAAGCTCTTCCAGAACAATAACTGATTGATGGGAGGAGCCCCCCAGAGAGGATTAAAGGTGAAAAACACGAGCCTATAGGCTCTATGTCTGTGAGTGAGATACCTACCATTCTGTTTAAATTGCAATTCCATTCCTTGTACTAAATACACTTTGCAATGACAGCTTTTTTTACCTTTGCCTTCTAGAGCATTTCATAGAAACGAAAATAATCAAAGGTTCTGTGACATAAAGGGTTTCTTTTTCCTGTGCTCCCTTAACAAACAAAGTTTGTATTTTTTGTATATATATAATAATATATATATATATATATATTTAATATAATATAATGTCTTATTGGATGCGGTGTATATATACAGTTGTGTTCAAAATTATTCAACCCCAATGCTGTAAAGGGTTTTAGGGAATTTAGTGTACATTTGTAATTGTATTCAGAATGAAATCCTACAGGACTTTTTAAAGAACCATATGCAACTAAAATGACATCAATTGGTTTTGTAATACAGTAGTAAATGTTTCTTTTGTGAATTCTTCATTGACACAATTATTCAACCCCTTAAAGACTACCACTCTGAAGAACAGAGGTTCATTCAAGTGTTTTCAATCAGGTATTGAAAACACCTGTGGATGTCACGGAGCAGCAATAAAGCATAATAAGCACCAATTAGGCAGCTTTAAATTGACTGTGATACTCAGCTCCTTCTAGACATTTACTGGTGTGGTTACAAACATGGTGAAGTCAAGAGAATGGTCCAGGAAGACAAGAGAAAGAAGATTACTCTTCACAGGAAGGGCAATGGCTGTAAGAAGATTGCAAAGATGTTAAACATACCAAGAGAGACCATAGGAAGCATCATTCGCAAATTCAAGGCAAAGGGCACTGTTGAAACGCTACCTGGTCGTGGCAGAAAGAAGATGCTGACTTCGACTGCTGTGCGCTACCTGAAGCGTAGAGTGGAGAAAAGTCCCCGTGTGACTGCTGAGGAACTGAGAAAAGATTTGTCAGGTGTGGGTACTGAAGTTTCAGCTAAGACAATACGGCGCACACTGCGTAATGAAGGCCTCCATGCCAGAACTCCCAGGCGCACCCCCTTGCTGTCTCCAAAAAATAAGAAGAGTCGACTGCAGTATGCCAAAAGTCATGTGGACAAACCACAGAAGTTTTGGGATAGTGTTCTGTGGACTGATGAAACAAAATTAGAACTGTTTGGCCCATGGATCAACGCTATGTTTGGAGGAGGAAGAACAAGGCCTATGAAGAAAAGAACACCTTGCCTACTGTGAAGCATGGCGGGGGGTCAATCATGCTTTGGGGCTGTTTTGCTTCTGCAGGTACAGGGAAGCTTCAGCGTGTGCAAGGTACCATGAATTCTCTTCAGTACCAGGAGATATTGGATGACAATGTGATGCAGTCCGTCACAAACCTGAGGCTTGGGAGACGTTGGACCTTTCAACAGGACAATGATCCCAAGCATACCTCCAAGTCCACTAGAGCATGGTTGCAGATTAAAGGCTGGAACATTTTGGAGTGGCCATCGCAGTCACCTGACTTAAATCCGATTGAGAACCTCTGGTGGGACTTAAAGAAAGCAGTTGCAGTGCGCAAGCCTAAGAATGTGACTGAACTGGAGGCTTTTGCCCATGACGAATGGGCGAAGATACCCGTAGATCGCTGCAAGACACTTGTGTCAAGCTATGCTTCACGTTAAAAGCTGTTATAACTGTAAAAGGATGTTGTACTAAGTACTAAGATTGAATGTCACTTGGGGGTTGAATAAAACTGATAATGATGTGAGCACAGAAAAGACATTTGTGGTTATTTCATTATAAATGTTATGTTATATTTGTCTGACCTACACGTGCCTCTTTGATTTAATTGTAAGCAAGATGACTGAATGATCAAAATCAATGTCAAACTGGCCAAAACACTCAATTTCAGTGGGGGTTGAATAATTTTGAACACAACTGTATATATGTCTTATTGGATGCGGTAATATCTATATATATATATTATATATATATATATATATATATATAATGTCTTATTGGATGCGGTGTATATATACAGTTGTGTTCAAAATTATTTAACCCCCAATGCTGTAAA
The DNA here is from genome assembly GCA_009667805.1 of Leptobrachium leishanense. Classification (NCBI taxonomy): domain Eukaryota; kingdom Metazoa; phylum Chordata; class Amphibia; order Anura; family Megophryidae; genus Leptobrachium; species Leptobrachium leishanense. Next base: position 388,839,473 of record CM019066.1, on the reverse strand, counting down.
GGGTTTTAGGGAATTTAGTGACATTTGTAATTGTATTCAGAATGAAATCCTACAAGGACTTTTTAAAGAACCATATGCAACTAAAATGACATCAATTGGTTTTGTAATACATAGTAAATGTTTCTTTTGTGAATTCTTCATTGACACAATTATTCAACCCCTTAAAGACTACCACTCTGAAGAACAGAGGTTCATTTCAAGTTTTTCAATCAGGTATTGAAAACACCTGTGGATGTCACGGAGCAGCAATAAAGCATAATAAGCACCAATTAGCAGCTTTAAAATGACTGTGATACTCAGCTCCTTCTAGACATTTACTGGTGTGGTTACAAACATGGTGAAGTCAAGAGAATGGTCCAGGAAGACAAGAGAAGAGGGGATTACTCTTCACAGGAAGGGCAATGGCTATAAGAAGATTGCAAAGATGTTAAACATACCAAGAGAGACCATAGGAAGCATCATTCGCAAATTCAAGGCAAAGGGCACTGTTGAAACGCTACCTGGTCGTGGCAGAAAGAAGATGCGGACTTCGACTGCTGTGCGCTACCTGAAGCGTAGAGTGGAGAAAAGTCCCCGTGTGACTGCTGAGGAACTGAGAAAAGATTTGTCAGATGTGGGTATTGAAGTTTCAGCTCAGACAATACGGCGCACACTGCGTAATGAAGGCCTCCATGCCAGAACTCCCAGGCGCACCCCCTTGCTGTCTCCAAAAAATAAGAAGAGTCGACTGCAGTATGCCAAAAGTCATGTGGACAAACCACAGAAGTTTTGGCATAGTGTTCTGTGGACTGATGAAACAAAATTAGAACTGTTTGGTCCCATGGATCAACGCTATGTTTGGAGGAGGAAGAACAAGGCCTATGAAGAAAAGAACACCTTGCCTACTGTGAAGCATGGCGGGGGGGCAATCATGCTTTGGGGCTGTTTTGCTTCTGCAGGTACAGGGAAGCTTCAGCGTGTGCAAGGTACCATGAATGCTCTTCAGTACCAGGAGATATTGGATGACAATGTGATGCAGTCCGTCACAAACCTGAGGCTTGGGAGACGTTGGACCTTTCAACAGGACAATGATCCCAAGCATACCTCCAAGTCCACTAGAGCATGGTTGCAGATTAAAGGCTGGAACATTTTGGAGTGGCCATCGCAGTCACCTGACTTAAATCCGATTGAGAACCTCTGGTGGGACTTAAAGAAAGCAGTTGCAGTGCGCAAGCCTAAGAATGTGACTGAACTGGAGGCTTTTGCCCATGACGAATGGGCGAAGATACCCGTAGATGGCTGCAAGACACTTGTGTCAAGCTATGCTTCACGTTTAAAAGCTGTTATAACTGTAAAAGGATGTTGTACTAAGTACTAAGATTGAATGTCACTTGGGGGTTGAATAAAACTGATAATGATGTGAGCACAGAAAAGACATTTGTGGTTATTTCATTATAAATGTTATGTTATATTTGTCTGACCTACACGTGCCTCTTTGATTTAATTGTAAGCAAGATGACTGAATGATCAAAATCAATGTCAAACTGGCCAAAACACTCAATTTCAGTGGGGGTTGAATAATTTTGAACACAACTGTATATATGTCTTATTGGATGCGGTATATATATATATATATATATATATATATGACTGCCAGAGAAAAAGGGCGCACTCAAGGTCTTCGTTTTAAAAAGTAAAAAACTTTTAATCAAAGATGCATTAAAACCAACATTTCGGCCTAAACATAGGCCTTCCTCAAGGTCCTGAGGAAGGCCTATGTTTAGGCCGAAACGTTGGTTTTAATGCATCTTTGATTAAAAGTTTTTTACTTTTTAAAACGAAGACCTTGAGTGCGCCCTTTTTCTCTGGCAGTCCTGTATGTACCTCTTGGGATATAGCACCGAGGCAGAAGAGAAGTACTTATTTACTACATGGATGTGTGCTGAATTGTGTGAACTATATATATATATATATATGTCTTATTGGGTGCGGTATCTGCTCATCGAAAAATCTTAATGAAATATATTAGACAAAAATCAAACAAAGCATTACTGCGGATTATTGCTCTTATATACGGGGGGGGGTGTACCTCGTCCACTGTGCGCAGCCCCTGGATACACTTGGCTTCGTGGAAGGCGACCTGCGAGGTGTAGACCTGCTCATCGAGGGCGATTATGTCCTGCAGCTCCCGCTCCACATCCTGTAACTGCCGGCTGGTTATCGGGGCCTGGAAATAACGACAGAGATCACAGATAGAGATCAGCACCGGCACAACGCTGTGCCGGGAGACAACGCTTTGCCAGGAGACAACCATGTGCCGGGGGACAACGCTGTGCCGGGAGACACCCATGTGCCGGGGGGGACAACGCTGTGCCGGACGACAGCCATGTGCTGGGGGAAAACGCTGTGCCAGGGGGACAACGCTGTGCCAGGAGACAACCATGTGCCGGGGGGACAACGCTGTGCCGGGAGACAACCATGTGCCGGGGGGACAACGCTGTGCCGGGAGACATGCCATGTGCCAGGGGGACAACGCTGTGCCAGGAGACAACCATGTGCCGGGGGGACAACGCTGTGCCGGGAGACATGCCATGTGCCGGGGGACAACGCTGTGCCGGGAGACAACCATGTGCCGGCGGGACAACGCTGTGCCGGGAGACAACCATGTGCCAGGGGGGACAACGCTTGCCAGGAGACAACCATGTGCCGGGGGACACCGCTGTGCCAGGAGACAACCATGTGCCGGGGGGACAACGCTGTGCCAGGAGACAACCATGTGCCGGGGGACACCCCTGTGCCAGGAGACAACCATGTGCCGGGGGGACAACGCTGTGCCAGGAGACAACCATGTGCCGGGGGACACCCCTGTGCCAGGAGACAACCATGTGCCGGGGGGACAACGCTGTGCCAGGAGACAACCATGTGCCGGGGGACACCCCTGTGCCAGGAGACAACCATGTGCCGGGGGGACAACGCTGTGCCAGGAGACAACCATGTGCCGGGGGACACCCCTGTGCCAGGAGACAACCATGTGCCGGGGGGACAACGCTGTGCCAGGAGACAACCATGTGCCGGGGGGACAACGCTGTGCCAGGAGACAACCATGTGCCGGGGGGACAACGCTGTGCCAGGAGACGACCATGTGCCGGGGGGACAACGCTGTGCCGGGAGAACAACCATGTGCCGGGGGACAACGCTGTGCCGGGAGACAGCCATGTGCCGGGGGGACAACGCTGTGCGCCGGTAGACAACCATGTGCCGGGGGACAACGCTGTGCCAGGAGACAACCATGTACCTGGGGGGAAACACTGTGCCGGGAGACAGCCATGTGCCAGGGGGGACAACGCTGTGCCAGGAGACGACCATGTGCAGGGGGGACAACGCTGAGCCGGGAGGACAACGCTGTGCCAGGAGACAGCCATGTGTCGGGGGGACAGCGCTGTGCCGCTGTTTGTAGCCCCGGTGAGATTTTCCCCATTCGGTGCGGTGCTGCCGCTGTTTGTAGCCCCGGTGAGATTTTCCCCATTCGGTGCGGTGCTGCCGCTGTTTGTAGCCCCGGTGAGATTTTCCCCATTCGGTGCGGTGCTGCCGCTGTTTGTAGCCCCGGTGAGATTTTCCCCATTCGGTGCGGTGCTGCCGCTGTTTGTAGCCCCGGTGAGGTTTTCCCCATTCGGTGCTGCCGCTGTTTGTAGCCCCGGTGAGGTTTTCCCCATTCGGCGCGGTGCTGCCGCTGTTTGTAGCCCCGGTGAGGTTTTCCCCATACGGCGCGGTGCTGCCGCTGTTTGTAGCCCCGGTGAGGTTTTCCCCATTCGGCGCGGTGCTGCCGGTGTGAAATCCTCATTCAATAAACTTCAACCTCTAAGATGAAGCTGCGTTTAACCCCCCGGCAGAGCCGCGCGCCACTATGGCGAGATACGGACACACAAGCAGTGAGATCACCATGTATTAACGGTTCTCGCTGCACCGTAGTCCAAAGATGAATCCCGGTTCCAGGAAGGACTGACCCTCAGTGATTAAGCTCTCGTGTAACCAGGCTTTAAGTCAAACCTGACACCGCGCAATGAAACGGCAAACACTGCAACTGGGAGCCGAGTTTCCGGCCTGGTCCTCAGGATCCACTAACAGGACAGGTTTTAAGGAAATCCAGACTGAATCCTGCAATCACTGAACAGCAAATCAGATCCCCTGCGCGTCACATGTCCTGCAAACTTGTCCTGTTAGGGGAGCAGTGCGTTACAATGCCTCCCTCTGGCCGGTGTCGCGCAGTGATGCGGGGAGCGCTCCGTCCTGCAGGGCCGCGATACCCGTCACAGCTGGTGCAAAGCAGAATTAGTTTGTATTTGCGCTCTACATAAAGGATTGCGACGCAGCGCACCCCCCAAACTCAGGAACCCCCCCCCCGTTACCTTAATGCTGACGTCAAAGCGCAGGCGTTCCGCCGTGACGTGGGACCCTCGCTGCCTCGTACTCTCCCCCAGGACACGGCGCAGGGCACAGTTCAGCAGGTGTGTGGCGGTGTGCTTCACCGTGCAGGCGAGTCGCTGGGCCTGAGGGGAGAGGAGCCGCATCACACCGCAGACCTGGAACCGCTCGGCAAACCGGCCGCTCCCCCACCTGTACTTACCTCGTCCAGATAGAGCAGGACCTGGTCCCCGACGCGCAGACCTTCAGAAGCTGTCACCTCGTGCACCACATAACCCGCGGACACCATGACGGACTCCACCGGGAACATCACCTCCTGCAACGGCAAGAAGCGCCAAGTGAGCAGGAGGCTCCGATCCCCCCAACTCATCGGCTGCCCCCCCCCAATACAGTCTATCTGCTGCCAGCCGGGGGTCTCAGGTGGGGGGGATGTCTGCGACACAACGCCTGCATCTCTTACAGGTTAGAGGCGTCACGGGAAACCCCCCACACACACACACACACACACACACACACACAGGGAACCCACAAAATGAGGCACACAACGCAGAAACCACCCAATAAATCATCTGTTATTAACCCCTAAAATGCCACACGCAGACCACGCGCACACACAATGTGAGAGGAGCAGGATGGACGCCCGTCAAGCACACGCTAAGGACACGTACATACAGAGCGCGTGCCGCTGCAGCCCCTCGTTCTACTCATGAGGCTCCATGACCGGCTGGTGGTGTGAATCACGGAGGGACGTTACCGGTTTGATCCCCCTCCCCCCACACAGTGTCAGGACAGACGGACGGGGGAGGGGGGGGTCTTACCTGTGAGCTCCGAGGCACAAAGTAGCCCTGGTCGTGGCTCTGCCCACCTTGCTCTGCGTAGAAACAGGTCCGGTCCAGGATGATGCCGCATCGCTCCCACCTGCCGGTCTCCGGCCTCAGGCTCTGGTCTTTATAGATGGCGAGTACGGTGGCCTGGCAGGGACTGAACACTGCGGGGGAGGAGAGGCAGCTCAGGGTTACTGCACTGGCTGGGAGATCTAGAGCCGGGCTCGCCCAGACCCCCCAGAATCCTATCCATGCAATAAATGGCCAGGGAATCATGGGAGTTGTAGTGCAGAAACATCTTTACATGTATTAACCGTTCAGGTGCCGCCGCGGGAACAATGCATCGCGTGAGCCGAAAAATACATGAATATCCACCGATTCCCTCCCCCCCTCCATCCCAGATTCCCCGGGAGGCTGCGAGGCCTGGGGGTCCCCTACAGCAAAAGAGGGGGGATCTCAGCCCCTCCCCCATCATAACCCTGTGTGACCCCCAGATACCCCGGGAGGCTGCGCCGTGGCTTGGGCAGTGCAGTGATTGCAGGATGCCCCCATGATTTATACGAGCCTCCTGATTGGCTCAAGCACTGCGGCTAGAGGTTCCTGCAGCAGCTGCGCAGGTGGGAGGTTTGCAGCACCTGCAGGCACTTTGGGTGGAGGATTTTTTCAGTGAATAGACGTGCAATCCCTGCCCTGAGCCTCTCGCCAGACATTTTGCCGCCAGCTCAGAATAATCGGGGGCACATTGTGAAGTCACGGTGTCGCTCGCCTCGTCCGGCAGACACACGGGGAGGTATATATGTATGGACAACCCCCCCCCTCATTATAAACATTCACTGGTCATGTGACGCCCCCGCACCGCCGCGTCGCACCGTATCTCCCGTCGGCTCCCAGGGCGTAGGCATATTTTAGGGAGTCGTCAGTGGCCGGGATTCCCGCGCGTTGTAACTCATCCAGTGAGTGGACGTCCAGCTGTAACCGGGAATGATCCTCCCCCGCCTTCTGATTCCTCACTTTCAACTGCGCAGAAACACAAGACAGAGCCGTGGTTTGCGCACGTCACATGACACACAATCTGCTGCACGCGCACGTCACATGACACACAATCTGCTGCTCGCGTGGTTTGCGCACGTCACATGACACACAATCTGCTGCTTGCGCGGTCTGCGCACATGACACACAATCTGCTGCTCGCGCGGTTTGCGCACGTCACATGACACAATCTGCTGCTCGCATGGTTTGCGCACGTCACATGACACACAATCTGCTGCTCGCATGGTTTGCGCACGTCACATGACACACAATCTGCTGCTCGCATGGTTTGCGCACGTCACATGACACAATCTGCTGCTTGCGCGGTTTGCGCACATCACATGACACACAATCTGCTGCTTGCGCGGTTTGCGCACGTCACATGACACACAATCTGCTGCTTGCGCGGTTTGCGCACGTCACATGACACACAATCACAAAATTTTCCTATTCCATAATGGAAAGTTTAGATTTTAATAAGGACGCAGCGGCGAGTATTTGCTTTTCTTTCTTATCTGCCCCAACAGCAGCGAAGAAACTTTATTGGAAATCACATAGGAAAAGAAAACCAGTAGTCCTCCCTTCCCCAACGTGAGGAGGGGGACCAAGCTCCCCAGATCCTCCCCATCCAGTCCATAAGGAACTCCCCCGGAAGCAGCCCCTCCTCTTTCGAAGCTGCGACAGGACAACGGTGGGAGACTCAGAAGCAGAACCGGAGTAGGATATCGGGAGCCAAAACATCGAAGAACCACATCGGGAACTCAGAAGGCTGAAAGACAGAACGACATGAAGGAACAGTGAGAAACTGTAATATGATGAAATGAAGGGAGCCCTGGCAGCCGCCGAAACCGTCCATCCCATTCCAGGAGAGATGCGGAATCCAAGCAGGAAAACCGGGTGGGGTAGGGTGGGAAATACTCACCTCCGTGTCCTTATTAAAATCTAAACTTTCCGTTATGGAATAGGAAAATTTTGTGATTTTAAGGCAGGACCCGGAGGCTTCGTATTTGCTAGTTCAAAGCGGAACAGGAGCCGAATCCGACCAATGGGCTTGAAATAGAAGGTACAAAACGTGGACTCGCTAGACCAGTCAGCGGCACGCAAGATGTCCTCCAGTCAACAGCCCACGGAGGCCGCCTTAGAGGCGGAAGCACTGCGGACAGAATGGGCCCCGAAAGTCGATACGTCCACCCCGGCCTGTGCCATCAGCCATCGCATCCAACGAGCCAAAGTGGGAGAGGAGACCGGTTTATGAGGAGAACGAAAAGATATATAGAGAGGTGAAACCGGGAGAACCCTAATGGTTTTAGTATGAGATTCGTACTCCCGGAGACCCAAAACCGGACAAAGACGGAGAGAAACCCTAAAAGACGGGAAAAATACCGAAGTTAGGGATGTTTTGGTGCGACGTGAAATATAGAAGCCCAGCGCCCGTACGTCCCCGACGCGTTTGCAGGCCACTAAGCAGAAAAGCATAAGGAGTTTTGTCGAGAGGGCCTGCAGTGAGAGAGCTGCATTCTCAGGCCAGCGATCCAGGAAGGAGAGGATCAGGGCGACATCCCAAGCACAGGAGTATTTGGGAGCCGGAGGGCGGGAGAAGCGCATGCTTCGTAGGAGGCAACAGACCAAAGGATGGGAGCCCGCGGCCACACCTGAAAATCCAGAGTGACCAGCCGAAATGGCCGAACGAAGGACATTCACAGTGCGGTAAGCCTTGCCGGAGTCGAAAACGTGGGTGAGGAAATCCAAGAGAGCCGTCACATCTCGATCCCGTTCCAGACACCAGCCAGCCCATCCGTCCCAGGCAGACTTGTAGGCGAGTCGAGTACCCGGGGCCCAGGAGTGGAGTAAGAGGTCTTTAGTGCGTTCCGAAAGGCGTGAGCCCGTAGAGGGGTGCCAGAGAGCCACCACGCCAGGAGTTGAAGTCGGTGGGAGGCCACCAGGGTGGGGTTGTCCTTTCTGATCCAGTAGAAGGTCCGGGGAGGGAGGAAGGAGTCTCAGGACGTCGATCACCATGCTCAGGAGCGTTGGAAACCACAGCTGGGACTTCCAAAACGGTGTTATCAGCGCCACGGAGGCCTCCTGAGCTCAGATTTGTGACAGAGTGCGAGCGATGAGGACGAACGGTGGGAAGGCGTAGTGGGGGCCCCTCGACCAATCCTGGATGAAGGCGTCCGTGGCCAGGGCGTCCGGATCCGGTCTCCAACTGTAGAAGTCTTGCAGCTGTGAGTTCAGTCTGGAGGCGAACAAGTCGATCCGGAAAGGCCCCCAAAGCGCGGATAGTGCAGAGAAACTGGGCCGTGACAGTCGCCAGTCTCCCGAGTCCGTAAAGTGCCTGGAGTCCCAGTCGGCCACTTCGTTCCTCAGACCGGGGATGAACTGGGCGTGGACCGAAATGCCGAGGGGAAGGCAGAATTCCCAGAGGCGCAGAGCCATGGCTGACAGGTCTGCTGAGCGAGGGCCCCCCAGGCCGTTGCTGTAGCGGACCGCAGGTATGTTGTCCATTCGAAGTACGACTGAGTCCGGAGGGGATCGCTGTGTAAAGCAACAGAGGGCGAATAATCCCGCCAGAAGTTCTAGGCAGTTGATGTGCCATAACTGTTCCAGGGAGGACCAGCGACCGCCCGTCTCCTGGGAGCCACATCTCGCGCCCCAGCCCAGCCTGCTGGCGTCCGATTCGATGGTCATCGTGGGAGGAGGAGGCACTAGGGGGCGACCGTTCCAGGCGACTATGTTGTCGATCCACCATAGGAGATCCGATCTGGCGTCCTCGGTCAGTGTCACGGAGTCCGTATAGTCGAGGCCCACCCGGAGTGAACGGGCCTTCAATCGTTGGAGGGCCCTGTAGTGTAGCGGGCCTGGGTGAATCGCCATGCGAGTCGCCGCTAGGAGAACTACCGTATGGGCCAAGGAGCAGAGGGGGAAGGTCTTCTTCCTGAGCAGCATCCTCGCCTCTTTCCTGATCGAGGAGATCTTTCACAGTGGAAGGCTGAGGTTCATGATGTCGGAGTCTACCACGAAGCCCAGGAATTCTATCGAGCGAGTGGGAGTGAGAAGTGATTTCTCTGGGTTGAGAAGAAACCCCAGTTCCTGGAGTATAAAAATGGTGTCGTGTAGGTGGGCCTGAAGGGCGTGAGGTGACTGGGACATGAGAAGAATGTCGTCCAGGTAGATCACCAAACGAACTCCCCGAGCACGGAGGGAGGAGACCACGGGCCAGAGTAGTTTGGTGAAGCACCACGGGGCGGACGACAGTCCGAAGGGGAGGCAGGTAAACCTCCATAGTGAGAATCAAGCGGGGTGTTTGTGAGGGTCCTGAGAACGAGCAACAGCACAATGGCCTGCTCTACGGTGGGTGCCCGCTCAGGCAATCAGAGCAGGCTGATTTGCATATGGAAAATTCATCCCTGTAATGGCACAAGCTAAAACCTTGTTTGTGAGACCTGAGCGGGCACCCACCGTAGAGCAGGCCATTGTGCTGTTGCTCCTTCTCCGGACCCTCACAAACACCCCCCTTGTTTCTCACGGTAAACCTCCACAGTTTGCCGTTCCAAGGGAATTGTAGGAGGTCCCGTTGGGATTCCACTATGGGAACGGAGAGGTAGCCATCTTTGAGGTCGAGTTTGACCATCCAATCTCCTAAAATGAGCATGTCTTTCAACGTGGGGATGCCCTCCATTTTGAAATGGTGGTAAAGGACCCAATCGTTGAGGGAGCGAAGGTTGATCACCGGACGGAACCCCCCGCCTTTCTTTGACACCAAGAAAAGGGAGCTGACGAAACCCAATGGAAGAGGGGAAGCGGGTTCTATGGCCCTTTTGCGGCTGAGGTCCGCCACCTCGGAATGAATGAGTGTCTGTAGGGCATCGGCGAACCGAGGGGAGTGGGGGGAAATGGGTCTGCGTGGGGATTCCGCAGAGTTCTATCTGGTAGCCCAGGACGGTGGAGAGGACCCACGGGTCCGACGTGAGGGAAGCCCACCTTGGGAGGAATTGATCGTGACGGCCGCCCACAGCAACTAGGGATGAGGAATAATATAAATTGGTCTTACCTTGTCCTTGTGGGACGGGAGGGCCACCTCTGCCGCCTCTGTATCCGCAGGCTCACCAAACTAGTGACCTCGAGGGGTAGAAGGAGCCGGAACCACGGAAGCCACTGGAACCAACGGTGGGCTGAGAGTTGGAAGCGGAGCCTCTAGTGATGCGGGAATTGTTAGCGCCCGCTCGGCCGACAGGGCGACCCCTGAACCTGCCGGCACTGCCAAAAATGCGGTTAGGAGAAAATATGCGTTTGATTTGTCGATGGAATTAAAGGCTTGAGTGTATTCGCCCATATCCTTCAAAATGGGGTTTCCCGAAAAGGAAGCCCTGGGCGGAGGCACCTAAGTCATTGGTGGCCAGGTGTAACATTTCAGTGTCTATTTTGAGCAGGATGCTCTTACGTCTCTCGGTTGAGAGAGCTGCATTGGCGATGCCTAGTAAGCACAATGACCGCTGGATCCATTCTGTGACCTCGTAAGGGTCCATTTGTGTACCAGCGGTCTTGGCCTCCTCTGCCAGCTGGAAGAGTTTTATCAGGGGGCCGGCTGTGTCCAGGAGACGGTCCTGGCAGCCTTTGATGGCAAATTCAATTTTGGGATTCCAGCCACGTTTAGACACTATTTTTTGGAAGCTGACGTCCACATTGGGAGTCAGACATGATTTACCGGCAGTAACCGGGCGAGGACACTAATTTCATTTTGGCCCTGTCCGCTTTAGTCATAGGGCGTCTGAGGTGCGAGTCGACCCATTGCTCCACGTGTGGAGACACATACCAGATCGTGGAATTAGGGCGAGCAATATCCTCAGGCTCGAAGAGGGGATTGCCCTGCGGATCGTACACCACCGTACCCCGAGATCGGGGCTGGCAAGTGGGTGCGTCCGCATGCAGCAAATCTGAGTCCTCCGGAGCGTGGAGTTCGAGGACTTCTCCCTCAGCCATCCCTGGATCTGCATCGCCCTGATCCGAGTCTGAGTAGTCAGTGAGGGTGACTGTGGGTTTAGCACAGCAGACTTTTTTGGTATTCTTAACCCGAGCCCCTTGGGGTAGGGTGCGCTTTCTTGGCACAAGTGCCGTGGTGGCTGGTTTAGGCAGTGATCTGGGGGTGCCAGCCCCTCTGCTGCTGCTTGCAGCTGGACTACCCGTGGGAAGTCCAATCTCGGGTGCACAGAGTGCGGGGCCAAAGCCTAGATTAGGGTCTCCAACAGAGACATCAGGGACCTCTGGAGCCGGATCAACATGAATGGGGGGGGGGGGAGATGGCCTCCGTAAGGGATTTGTGCCACGATTCAGAGAGGGAAGAGACTGCCGCAGCTACTGCCTGGGAGACGGATGCCTGTAGGGAAGCCTCCATGCGGGCGAATCTGGACTCAGCAGAGAGTCTTTTGGATTTTTTATGCCGCTTACGTGCATATTGCTCCGAGGTGAGGGAGCTCGGTTCTGAGCCGGGGTCTGAGGCTGGTACGTCCTCCGAGGAGGGAGCTTCAGCTTGGTTAGGCTTTGAAAGGGACATCGATAAGCTGTTCTAGCTGTCTGCGGAGCCGAGCGGTGAGTGTGTGTGTCGCGCTGGGTAAAGTAAGGCACAAAGATGGCGGCCGCTACCTCCCGCGATACAGCGGAGCCTGAGGGGGCGTGGCCAGTACCGCGTGTGGAGCGTTCGATAACTCGTGCGAGACAGGGAGGCAGTGACCAGCACGTGAGTGAGCAAAGGGGAAAAGAGACAGAGAGGGAGAAACCCGAACCCGGCTAACACTGCCGACGCCAGCAACAGGCGAGTGAGCTAACCGCCGCGGTTATGACGGGAAGCTCTGGGAGCAAAGAAGAGTAAAAAGATAAATATAAGAGGAGCTTATACTCATCTGTCTGCTACCACCGGGAGCAGCGAAGAAAGAGGAGGGGCTGCTTCCAGGGGAGTTCCTTATGGACTGGATGGGGAGGATCTGGGGAGCTAGGTCCCCCTCCCCACGTTGGGGAAGGGAGGACTACTTGTTTTCTTTTTCTATGTTATTTTCAATAAAGTTCTTCGCTGCTGTTGGGGCAGATCAGAAAGAAAAGCAAATACGAAGCCTCCGGGTCCTGCATTAAAATCTGCTGCTCACGCGGTTTGCGCATGACACACAATCTGCTGCTCACGCGGTTTGCGCACATCACAGGTAACACAATCTGCTGCTCACGCGGTTTGCGCACATCACAGGTAACACAATCTGCTGCTCACGCGGTTTGCGCATGACACACAATCTGCTGCTCACGCGGTTTGCGCACATCACAGGTAACACAATCTGCTGCTCACGCGGTTTGCGCATGACACACAATCTGCTGCTCACGCAGTTTGCGCATGACACACAATCTGCTGCTCACGCAGTTTGCGCATGACACACAATCTGCTGCTCACGCGGTTTGCGCATGACACACAATCTGCTGCTCACGCGGTTTGAGCATGACACACAATCTGCTGCTTGCGCGGTTTGCGCACATCACAGGACACACAATCTGCTCCTCGGCTATACGTTACCTCTGACTCCTCGAGCGCCAGCCGGTCCAGCGCAGCTTTATCCAAGCGCATCCCTTTCTCCTCCAGCATCAGCGCCACCAGATCCAGTGGGAAGCCAAGGTTTCTGTGCAGCGACCAGGCCACGCCCACTGCAAAGAGGAGGAGCAACACTGGTGATACACACGCTTAATAACCCGTATAACACACACACACTTAATAACCCGTGTAACACACACACACGCTTAATAACCCGTGTAACACACACACACACACACACACACACACACACTTAACCCGTGTAACAAACACACACACACACTTAATAACCCGTGTAACACACACACACACGCTTAATAACCCGTGTAACCACACACACACACACACACTTAATAACCCATGTAAAACACACGCTTAATAACCCGTGTAACACACACACACGCTTAATAACCCGTGTAACACACACACACACAAAGCTTAATAACCCGTGTAACACACACACAAGCTTAATAACCCATGTAACACACACACACAGAAGCTTAATAACCCATGTAACCCACACACAGAAGCTTAATAACCCATGTAACACACACAGAAAGCTTTATAACCCATGTAATACACACACAGAAGCTTAATAACCCATGTATACACACACAGAAGCTTAATAACCCATGTAACACACACACACACAGAAGCTTAATAACTCATGTAACACACACACAAAGCTTAATAACTCGTGTAACACACACACACGTTTAACCTGTGTAACACACACACACGCTTAATAACCCATTTAACACACAGGGCACAGTCCACACACAGAAGCTTAATAACCCGTGCAACACACACAGAAGCTTAAAAACCCGTGTAACACACACACACGCTTAATAACCCATGTAACACACACAAGCTTAATAACCCATGTAAAACACACACACACAGAAGCTTAATAACCCGTGTAACACACACACAAAGCTTAAAAACCCGTGTAACACACACAAAAGCTTAATAACCCGTGTAACACACACACACACAGAAGCTTAATAACCCGTGTAACACACACACAAAGCTTAATAACCCGTGTAACACACACACAAAGCTTAATAACCCGTGTAACACACACACACATAAGCTTAATAACCCGTGTAACACACACACACACAGAAGCTTAATAACCCGTGTAACACACACACACAGAAGCTTAATAACCCGTGTAACACACACACACACAAGCTTAATAACTCATGTAACACACACACACACACACAGAGAAGCTTAATAACCCATGTAACACACACACACACACAGAGAAGCTTAATAACCCATGTAACACACATACACAAGCTTAATAACCCGTGTAACACACACTCACACAGAAGCTTAATGACCCGTGTAACACACACACACACACACACACACACACGCGCACACAGAAGCTTAATAACCCGTGTACAGTTGCAAGAAAAAGTATGTGAACCCTTTGGGATTACGTGTAGTTTTGCATGAATTGATCATAAAATGTGCTCTGATCTTCATCTAAGTCACAACAATTTGAAAAACACAGTCTGCTTAAAATAATACAAGACTTAATAACTGGTTGATCCTCCTTTGGCAGCAATAACCTCAACCAAACGTTTCCTGTAGTTGCAGATCAGACCTGCACAACGATCTGGAGTAATTTTGGACCACTCCTCTTCACAAAACTGTTTCAGTGTAGCAATATTCTTGGGATGTCTGGTGTGAATCGCTCTCTTAAGGTCATGCCACAGCATTTCAATCGGGTTGAGGTCAGGACTCTGACTGGGCCACTCCAGATGGCGTATTTTGTTTTGTTGAAGCCATTCTTTTGTTGAATTACTTGTATGCTTTGGGTCATTGTCCTGTTGCATCACCCATCCTCTGCGGAGCTTCAGTTGGCGGACAGATGGTCTTACGTTTTCCTGAAAAATGTCTTGATAAACTCTGGAATTAATTTTTCCATCAATGACAACAATCCGTCCAGGCCCTGAGGCAGCAAAGCAGCCCCAAACCATGATGCTCCCTCGCCATGTTTTACAGTGGGGATGAGGTTTTGATGTTGGTGTGCGGTGTCTTTTTTTCTCCACACATAGTGTGTGTTTTTTCCAAACAACTCAATTTTGGTTTCATCTGTCCACAGAATATTTTGCCAGTAGTGCTGTGGAACATCCAGGTGCTCTTTTGCAAACTTCAAACGTGCTGCAATATTCTTTTTGGACAGCAATGGCTTCCTCCGTGGTGTCCTCCCATGTACTCCATTCTTGTTTAATGTTTTTTCCTTATTGTAGATGTGTCAACAAAAATGTTAGCATGTGCCAGAGATTTCTGTAAGTCTTTAGCTGACACTCTAGGATTCTTCTTTACCTCATTGAGCATTCTGCGCTGTGCTCTTGCAGTCATCTTTACAGGACAACCAGGCCTAGGGAGAGTAGCAACAGTGCTGAACGTTCTCCATTTGTAGACAGTCTGTCTTACCGTGGACACATGAACATCAAGGCTTTTGGAGATACTTTTGTAACCCTTTCCAGCTTCATGCAAGTCAACAATTCTTGATCGTAGGTCTTCTGAGAGCTCTTTTCTGCGAGGCATGGTTCACATCAGGCAGTGCTTCTTGAAACCAGTAAACCCAAAACTGGTGTGTGATTTTAAAGGGCAGGACAGCTTTCAGCAACACATCCAATAATATCACACTGATTGGACTCAAGGTTGGCTCACTCCTGGCTCCAATTAGCTCTTGGAGAAGTCATTAGGCTAGGGGTTCACATACTTTTTCCAGCCTGCACTGTGAATGTTTACATGTTATGTTCAATACAAACATGAAAACATATAATGTTTGTGTTGTATTATTTTAAGCAGACTGTGTTTTTCAAATTGTTGTGACTTAGATGAAGATCAGAGCACATTTTATGACCAATTCATGCAAAACTCCACATAATCCCAAAGGGTTCACATACTTTTTCTTGCAACTGTAACACACACACACACACACAGAAGTTTAATAACCCGTGTAACACACACACACACAGAAGCTTAATAACCCGTGTAACACACACACAGAAGCATAATAACCCGTGTAACACACACACACACAGAAGCATAATAACCCGTGTAACACACACACACACAGAAGCTTAATAACCCGTGTAACACACACACACACAGAAGCTTAATAACCCGTGTAACACACACACACACAGAAGCTTAATAACCCGTGTAACACACACACACACAGAAGCTTAATAACCCGTGTAACACACACACACACAGAAGCTTAATAACCCGTGTAACACACACACACACACACAGAAGCTTAATAACCCGTGTAACACACACACACACACACAGAAGCTTAATAACCCGTGTAACACACACACACACAGAAGCTTAATAATCCGTGTAACACACACACACACACACACAGAAGCTTAATAACCCGTGTAACACACACACACACAGAAGCTTAATAACCCGTGTAACACACACACACACAGAAGCTTAATAACCCGTGTAACACACACACACACACAGAAGCTTAATAACCCGTGTAACACACACACACACACAGAAGTTTAATAATCCGTGTAACACACACACACACACACACACACAGAAGCTTAATAATCCGTGTAACACACACACACACAGAATCTTAATAACCCATGTAACACACACACACACAGAAGCTTAATAACCCGTGTAACACACACACACACAGAAGCTTAATAACCCGTGTAACACACACACACACAGAAGCTTAATAACCCGTGTAACACACACACACACAGAAGCTTAATAACCCGTGTAACACACACACACACAGAAGCTTAATAACCCGTGTAACACACACACACACACACAGAAGCTTAATAATCCGTGTAACACACACACACACAGAATCTTAATAACCCGTGTAACACACACACACACACAGAAGCTTAATAACCCGTGTAACACACACACACACAGAAGCTTAATAACCCGTGTAACACATAGGGCGCAGACGCACACAAAGCTCCAGTTGATTCGGCATCAGGTCACCTGTCTATATTCCACAAAGTAAAGTGATTCCTCGACATGTCACTGCGCGGCTCCTGCCTTAAATCATTAACCCTTAATATGCCAACATATCCCTGAGTGGGGGAATAACAGGAGGACTAACCCGGGAACACATGGTTAGATTTCTCCTGCTGGAGTGTCCGGTCTATGATGCGGCGCCCTCTCTGGAGGGACGTCATGAACGCGGCTTCATGCTCATTGAGAATATTCATTATCTGACAAAAAAAAAAAAGAAAATCACATTACAACACGGGGTTAAATGATGAAAAAAAATAATAATAAAGGTTACAAAATGGAATTTAGATGCGAGGCCATTGAGTCAGCGACACACACACGCATGCACGCACCTGCCCCTGCTCCCTCTGTAGCTCCGGATACGCTTCACCCTGTAACGAGATGAAAAGGATGAGCAGGAGGGATGTGACGTCACTAGGCACGGCGCTGTGCGGCCACTAATTCCACTGAGTGACACTATATTCAGACGCACACGAGATATCACGGACTCTCCAGGAAGCACAACCTCAGCTTATTAGAAAGGGACCGTGTAAGGAGCCGGTACCGGCAGCTCCAGGTTACTGCAATCAGATTGTTTCTTTGTAAGAAAGCTTTAAAGCTGAAATTGTAACCCCACCCAGAAACCAGTTAATTATCATGTAACCCCACCCAGAAACCTGTAACCCCACCCAGAAACCTGTCAATCATCATGTAACCCCATCCATAAACCTGTAACCCCACCCAGAAACCTGTCAATCATCATGTAACCCCATCCATAAACCTGTAACCCCACCCAGAAACCAGTCAATCATCCTGTAACCCCACCCAGAAACCTGTAACCCCACCCAGAAACCTGTCAATCATCATGTAACCCCATCCATAAACCTGTAACCCCACCCAGAAACCTGTAACCCCACCCAGAAACCTGTCAATCATCATGTAACCCCATCCATAAACCTGTAACCCAACCCAGAAACCTGACAATCATCCTGAAACCCCACCCAGAAACCTGTAACTCCACCCACGATTCAGCGTGCGCAGGCTGCGGGGAGGGGCCGAGGCGGCCCCATTGAAGACAGCGGGGCGTACCTGTACGCCCGGGGCCTTCAAAGTCCGCCCGCCGCCAGGACGTCATGGAACGTCCTGCGGCGTTAAAGGGTTAAAAGCAGCGCCCAAGGGTCAAATGATGAGACTCCGTCGAAACTGTACTGATCTTGAAGAATTCGATATACAAACAAGAAAAATAATAGAAGACTTTAAAGAAAAGGGTTATAATGATGAAGATCTGGAAAGAACAAAGAAAGAGATACGGGAAGTGGAAAGAAGTACATTATTACAGAATAGGAATAGAGAAGACGAGGCCAAACCAAAATCACCAATAGTATTAGATTATAATACAGGTAATTGGAATATTAATAATTGGTTTGGACTCACTCCAGGATGTTATGGATGTGGAGATTGCATAAATTGTGGCAAAACGGGGAATAAGAAGAAACATATTGATCAATTTAGATCAAATGGGAATAAATTCAAGATCAGAGATAAAGTAACATGTTATTCAAAATATGTCATATATGCATTGAAGTGTCCCTGTGATAAATACTATGTGGGGAAGACGAAAAGATCACTCCAAGTGCGAGTAAACGAACGCCTTATTAATATTGCTAAAGGCTATCAGAAACATAACGTCTCAAATCATTACCGTATTAAACACGGAAATGATCCCAAGGGATTAATATTCTTTGGAATCGAAAAGATCAAGAGAGACTGGAGAGGAGAAGATCTTGACCTGAAACTGTCTAAAGCAGAAATGCTGGAGGAGAAGATCTTGACCTGGAGGCCTGAACGTGGAATTTGAAACATGTCATTTTCTATAATATTACTGCAGATAATTATTTTATTAGGAATACAATGGATTTCATTAATAAGGGTTTAAGTGTCTCTATATATAACTGAGGATGATCTATACTAAAAGAATGGAAGATATAACCCCACACTTTATATTCTGCAGTAATAATAGATATATGAAACCTCTTAGGTCAGCTATAATGTTACTGACAATAATGCCAGCAGACCCATTATAATATCCCTCCTCTTATAATCTCCCCCTGTATTCAGGAAGATAAAAGTCGTAGTAATATAAAATAAGAGTCTTTAGAATTAAATGTGGTGATTATTATAAACGGATACAATATTCTAATGGGGACTTCCTCTCCCCCTCTTCCCATCCTCTTTTTATGGTTAACAATGTAGGCCTTGACAAAGATTCAGGAAGCAAACGTAGTAACAGCGAGATTGAGAAGCTGGACCGGAAGTAAGTGCGGGTCAGTGTGGAACGCAAACCGGAACCAAGAAGAACCAGACTGAATGAGCTGTGTGGAACGCAAACCGGAAGTGGGCGGTGGCCCACAAACCGGAAGTGGGCTGTGGCCCACAAACCGGAAGTGGGCGGTGGCCCACAAACCGGAAGTGGGCGGTGGCCCACAAACCGGAAGTGGGCGGTGGACCACAAACCGGAAGTGGGCGGTGGACCACAAACCGGAAGTGGGACGCAAACCGGAAGTGGGTGGTGGACCGCAAACCGGAAGTGGGCGGTGGCCCACGAACCGGAAGTGGGCGGTGGACCGCAAACCGGAAGTGGGGGCTGTGGACCGCAAACCGGAAGATGGCGGTGGAACGCAAACCGGAACTAAGAAGAACCAGACTGAATGAGCTGTGTGGACCGCAAACCGGAAGTGGGTGGTGGACCGCAAACCGGAAGTGGGTGGTGGACCGCAAACCGGAAGTGGGTGGTGGACCGCAAACCGGAAGTGGGTGGTGGACCGCAAACTGGAAGTGGGCGGTGGCCCGCAAACCGGAAGTGGGCGGTGGCCCGCAAACCGGAAGTGGACGGTGGAACACATGTGAATCATTATGTGCAATGAATGAGGGATCCAAATGACTATAAAGAGCCTTATTTTAACTTTAAACATCACAGACTGAGGAAACCCGCAGTAGAGACGGGTGAAACGCGTATCCGAGGAGGTTTATTTAGTGTATTTTAATAAGTTGTTTTATTGCAAAGTGGATTTACCTCCTTATTGGAACACTTCACCTGCAATTTCAACTGGAGAAAAAGCTACCCTGATGACGGTGAACACCATATGGCGATTCATGAGTGTGCCTTGATTCTGCGATGCGCTTATACTGAGCCACTTGGAAAATAGAGGCTCAGGAATTGGTGAGTATAATTTATTTAATTACTATACTCTCAAAAGAATAATATATCTGCGCAATGAAGCCTTTCTCTCTATTTTTGAGGCACCATACTGCTTAAAGACACAGCATCTGCAACCTGTTATTTCGATGTGTTGGGTGTGACCCCCCTAAAAGAGGTCAAGAAGCCAGAAATTAGAGCCAATTAGGGCTCCTTCCTTGTGAGTTGAAACCCAAAACAATTTTTCTTAAAGATATTTTATATACTGTATACAGACAATATTGCACTATATGTTCTCCATTTCATGTTTTTATGGAATATAGGAGTCATTATATGTCGACTGGACATACAGCGGAATGTTATATGCCAGATAAGTAATCTTTAGATCTTTAAGTGTGTACACTATCACTGAGATTGAAATTTGCGCTCACACTGGGACTGGTGTCCAAATTTTTTCCCCACCCAGAAACCAGTCAGCCTGTAACCCAACCCAGAAACCTGACAATCATCCTGTAACCCCACCCAGAAACCTGTAACCCCACCCAAAAACCTGTCAATATGCCTGTAACCCCACCCAGAAACCTGACAATCATCCTGTAACCCCACCCAGAAACCTGTAACCCCACCCAGAAACCCTAACTCCACCCAGAAACCAGCCAGCCTGTAACCCCACCCACAAACCTGCCAATCATCCTGTAACCCCACCCAGAAACCTGCCAATCATCCTGTAACCCCACCCACAAACCTGTAACCCCACCCAGAAACCAGTCAGCCTGTAACCCAACCCAGAAACCTGACAATCAGTCTGTAACCCCTCCTAGAAACCTGTAACCCCACCCAAAAACCTGTCAATCATCCTGTAACCCCACCTAGAAACCTGTCAGCCTGTAACCTCACCCAGAAACCTGACAATCAGCCTGCCCATAGTTCAAATGTCCAGATGCACCCTTTGTGTGAGGTTATTTTTAGAGCGTGTGTGGACATACATTGTATTGTGTAAAGCCCCTTATGACGCTGGCTTGCACAGGGCGGAGCGTGCGCCCCCTCTCGGGGGGGGGGGGTGGCAGGATACGTTACACTTACTAGAACCTCTACCACAGAGGGCACAAGAGAGGAGAGGAATCCAGGGGACGTTTGGAGGATCTCCGAGGAAAACCTGACGGCTCTGCGCAGGATCCGACGCAGCACCAGCCTGGAAACCAAGGGGTACAGAGGGGTTTATACCTGTGCTCCGACAACGACATTACGCCGAGCCGGGCCGCAAAACTGCGCACAGCCGCCTAGTGCCGCTAAATGCAGAGTTACAGCCAGGACGCACAATGCAGCCGGAAACACACCGAATGTTACAAACACACACAAGGAATATTACACACACACCACACACACAATACTACACAGAATATCACACACACACAATTTTATATCAAGTCAGGAGGCTTCATATTTTGCATTCTCTTTTCTTTACTAAAACATCAGCAGCAAGGAAAGTTTACATAGCAACAGCAGTAACCAATCAACAACAAGAGTGTAGTAAGTCCTTAGCCACGCCCTCTTTTCTTGCTGCTGGCGACCAGGTGAGACGTTTTCAAAACAGCTCCTGGTTGCCAGGCTTTAATTTAGGTGTAATTTATCACTGTTAGGTTTATTATGTAATTTTATACTCAGATTTATTATATGTACTGCGCACCTGATTGTTTTTTTCCTAGGTTTCCTCCCTGCTGTGTGGGCACTCTCCCGCCTGCAGGTGCGCTTTGCTCGCGTTGCGTGACTTGCGGCGCCCCATTGTACTTTACTTTGTTTTAACAGCTCTTTCTTCTCCTTAAGGTTTTCCCCCCCCTTTCTTTGTGTTTTGCGCGGCGCCCGCCGCCTTCCCGCGAGTGCGCGACTAAACTTTCTCCTCAGGATAGTATGGTTTTTCGTCCGTGCGCACTCCGGCGGCCATCTTAGTTCTAACCAGCAATTGCCGCCAATCGGGACATCGCGTCCCGATGCAAACTAGCAGGTCAGCACTTACATGTTAAACGGCCTCAGGTTCTATTTATATAAATAAATTATTATTTTGGTGGGATTTCTGTCTGCCCAACGTAAACATCGGGTAAGCCCCGATACGCTTATACTATATATATATACAAATAAATATTATTTCTTCTGGTGGGATCTGTCCCATGAAGGCATCGGCTGAGCCCCGATAGATATAGATATATATATATAAAAATAAAATTTTCTGACAGGATATCTGTCCCACGAATGCATCGGGTGAGCCCCGATAAGTAAGTATGTATGTATGTATGTATGTATGTATGTATGTATATATATATATATATATATATATATATATATATATATATATATATATATATATATATATATATATATATATATATATATATATATATATAATATATATATATATATATATAATATATATATATATAATATATATATATATATATATATATATATATATATTATATATATAAAATTTTCTGACGGGATATCTGTCCCACGACGGCATCGGGTGAGCCCTGATAAGCTTATGTATATAAACAAATATATTATTTTATCAGGCGGGATATCTGTCCCACGAAGGCATCAGGTGAGCCCTGATAATATATTTGTTTATATACATAAGCTTATCAGGCTCACCTGATGCCTTCGTGGGACAGATATCCCGCCTGATAAAATAATATATTTGTTTATATACATAAGCTTATTTATCTAACGGGATATCTGTCCCACGAAGACATCGGGTGAGCCTGATAAGCTTATATATATATATATATAAGTATATATTATTCTGGCGGGATCTGTCTGTCCCACAAAGGCATCGGGTGAGCCACAACACATTAATTTATAATGAATATATTATTACCTTCCTGACGGCTAGTACAGGATTTTTCTGTTTGGCCACACTAAACATCGGGTGAGCCCTGATATATATCCCTATAAATTTAATATTATATATATATATTACCTCAACAGGTGAGTCCCGTTATTCTGTTTTCCATGGATCCTCCTCAGCTCCCCACCAATCCAGAGGAGCTTTCGGCCTGGCTTTTAGCTGCCATTTCAGAAACACTGTCCATAGCTTTGGCAGCCATGCCCCCGCTTCCCCAGCCAGAACCTCCGGTCCTTTCTAGGGCCTAGTCACCGGCCCTTTCTGAGGGCTCCCATTCGGTTCATTCTGAGGCTGCCGTGCCATCTCGTAAAATACTCTGGAAGGGTCAATCTGAGTCCGCTGGCTAGGGTAAGGGCCCTGCTACAAACTCCTCCCGCACTTCTGTCCCCAAAGAAGGGGACGATGATTATGACATGGATATTTACCAGACTCACTACCCGAGGAGGACGGAGCCAATACCACCGGTGATCCACTGACTACTGCAAGCTCGACGGGTGAGCCCCGTTCTGATAGCTTAGCGATCGTGCCCTTCTCTACCGCTCCAACACCGCCTCGCTCCTTGGTGTCCTCGGATACCCCGGCGCCACTCCTCGACGCTAGAGGAGCTCCCCCCTCCTTTTTCGATCCATGCACTACCACCCACCCCAGGTCTTCGGCCTAGCTCCCGCCTGACCACAAAGCGGAGTTTCTGCTCTTCTGGCTACGCGGTCTCTTAGTTAAAATTTCCAGGGCGCATCTGTGGGCAGGATGCCCTTGCCCGACGCTGCCTGACAAGGTATCTCTTACGCCAGAGTTTGACGTGGATTTCGTCTCCTTTCTGGGCAAGGTTGGCAGGGATCCTTGTCGAAGTCGAACAGGGCTTCCGCATCGCCCAGGACAAATGCTGGAGGTTTCAGGCCCGCTCGTCACGGTGGACGAAGCACTACCTTCTGGAAACATAGAAACTGTCGGCAGATAAGAACCTTTCGGCCCATCTAGTCTGCCCAATTACATGGATACTTTACCTGGATTTACCTTTTGTTTAGGATAGCCTTATGTCTACCCTGCTCGGCCCTGCAATGGTCCGTGAATGGGCACAGCGTGCCCTCTGTCTTTAGGTAACGCCAATGTCAGCATCTCTTCTGCACGCCGCAATGAGGCGCTTTTTCGCTTTGACGCTAATTTAACAAGTATGTGCTCCAAAGAATTGGGTCCTGCGGCCAAGGGGTTGTTTTTTTGGGGACCTCTTCTTAAAAGAATCGAATCATAAGGTTAACATCTATACCAACCTTCCGACTCTTGGGTCCTACGAATCGTATCTGGTTTCTTGATAGACTTTTCCCAGGTTCCCTTCCAGTCTGTTTTCCCCATACAATGTGTTCTGGTACACAAGAAGTCTGGGGACCTTCGCCCGGTCTTAAACTGGATAGTCTTCAATCCCTTCTTGTCCTATCGACACTTCACAATGGAGAGCACACATCTACTCAGGGGTCTCCTATCCATCCTGCACCACCGACAGTTCACCTGCCTACCTTTCGGCCTCAGCTCCGCACCATGGTGCTTCAATGAAGCTCCTCTTACTGGCCATGGCCTCCATATATTCACAGGGCATCAGGTCTCTCATATACCTGGACAATATCTTCGTACTGGCTCAAGATCCGGTCCTGTTTTCCCATCACACGGCCCTAGTGCTTACTCTCCTGTAAGACCTGGTTCATTACCAACATGGACAAGTCAGCTTGTCGCCCAGCCCAAGTCATCACCCTTCTCCCTGGCCCACTGCATTATCGGGCGATGCAACGTCAGAAAACCACGTGCCTCAGTCTCAATCCCTCCTACGACCAGCTGGTCCCTATCACTCCTGAGGCTCGAGTGGAACTCCTGTGGTGGCTGCGCCTCATGGAAGCCTGGAATGGGTGGGCCATTTTTGGCTCTCTACCGGACTTCGTATCGGAATCGGACGCCAGCCAGTCGGGTTGGGGAGCGACTTGCGGACCTGTATCCACGGGTGGGGCATGGACGCCAGAGGAACAGCCGCTTCACATCATCTGCCCTCTACTCCTTTGGGTCAACCTGTTTACTTCCCGCTTGACCCACCAGATGCAGACCGGCTTCAGTTGGCTTACGGACCTGCAGGCGGCAGCGGTGGATGCTTTCCTCCCACCATGGCCCCATCGAGGAGCCTACACTGTTTCCCCGTTCACGATGCCCACGTGCACGCTTCAAGAAGTCCGCAGATGGATGGTTTCGACTTCTACTCATGCCTCTATGGGATGCACAGAGCTGGTTGCCACTGACGCTACAACTCCCTTGTCTACTCCTGCCCGCTGCTGCCGTCCTTTTCCATCCATTCTTCTGGACCCTCAAGGCAACCCTAATCCAGTGGTATTGGAGGGCAATCTTCCACTGGTGGCTTGGACAATTTCCGGGGACCCTGCATGCTACCAGGCTTATCAGCTGCGGCTTGCTCCCTATTATGGGAATCCTGGACTTCTGGCACGCAAAAATGTTACGCCTGGGGAAATTTGGTGTGGTTGGTGTGTGCCTGATCCTGCTACAGCCCCTCTAATTTGTTGGCGAGCCTTTCCACGGCCAGCAAGTCCTATCATCACCTGGTTCCGCTCGACCATCTCGGTGGCTCACGCTCCCCTGGGTGGCGTTTCTGTGTGTTGTCTCCTCAAGGGCGTTAGGCTCGCTCGCCCGCCGGCCCCAAATAATATACTCACTTTTGGGATGTGGCGCTTGTTTTGGAGTTCCTGCGTAACTGGCCAGATACTACTCTCTGTTCCTGCGTCAGCTCTTGATGTATTCTAACCATCATTTTGTGTTTGGGGTCCTTTAGACGTGTTTTGGATGCTAGAGCCTTCGATGCGCACGCTATGGTTTTCTCTCCTAAGGGAGTCGTTTTTCACGCTTACTAGATGTACAAAAACCCCCTTTTTCTAAGGTTTTCTACCCTATGTGTCGCTAGGTGCGTTACGAACTACCTCTCCCACTTAGGCTCTTTGCGCTCCCCTCCGGTTGGCCAGCTCTTGGTCTCCTATGTTTCCACTTACAATCCTGTTTCCTCGCCTACACTTTCTAGAGGGGTCCCCTGGCTGCTCTCCCTAGCAGGTGTTGCTCCTCACTTCGGCGCTCACTCCGTGCGGGGTGCAGTGGCTTCTTCTGTTGCGGTCGCCGGCGGCTCCCTGTCCGACATACTAGCGGCTGCTGATTGTTCTAGGGCGGTCACCTTTCGTACCTTTTATTTTCGCCCTCGTTCTCATGCATCTGGGGCTCTGGTGCAGCTTTAAAACTGCAAAATATGAAGCCTCCTGACTTGATATAAAATTGTGGATTATTCCAGCCTTGGTGTTAGAATAATCTTAATTTTAATAAAGACAGGAGGCGAATATTTTTCCCGCCCGCCCATACCCGGGATTGCTCACATTGTACCGGATTTACTACTATATTCGATTACACAAAAAAAAAAAAAAAAATTTATAATAATAATAATAATATATAATAAATAAATAATAATAAAAAAAAAAAAAAAATTTTGAATAAAGGATGTAATTTACGTATCTACACTTCTTCGACTTTTGTCCATTATTGTCTAACTATTTTTCATTCCCCTTAGTAGGGTTTGCATGTCTCATTGGCCTAGCCTACAGCTACTGTCTCATAATTGATTTAACTATTGATAATTCTTCGCTTTGACTGGTCAGTTAGTTAACTCTTGATTGGCAAGCCTCCATCACATGGTACTTTCACGTATCCTCTGCTTTCTCCGTAGCTTGATTTGCTTCTGCGGCCCTGTTGGTCTCCCATCGTTTCGGACGCCCGTTGGCTTCCAGTTCTGCGACTGACCATCTCGTTGACTCCTACCTAGTCTTGGCTTTCACCTCTTCAGTTTCCGGGTTCTTCCTACTTCTTGGATTTCTGGAATTTCTACGTCACGTCTCTCCTGCTCGTTCGGCATACAAGAAAAGAGGGCGTGGCTAAGGACTTACTACACTCTTGTTGTTGATTGGTTACTGCTGTTGCTATGTAAACTTTCCTTGCTGCTGATGTTTTAGTAAAGAAAAGAGAATGCAAAATATTCGCCTCCTGTCTTTATTAAAATTAAGATTATTCTAACACCAAGGCTGGAATAATCCACAATTTTACACACAGAATATTACGGTCACGTACGCTATGGCGCTCACCTAGGATCAGCATTGTTTGGATCTTTATGGACAGATTACTCGGATACTTGACTTGACAGCAGTTACAACTGCCACACCTAGCACTCCCAGCCAGGGAGGTGATGTATAAATCTAGATACCACTCAGCAGCAAGTGATTTTGTGACCAAGTGTCTGCTGAGTGAAGGCAAGTTAACTATACACAGACAAAGATAGTATAGTGACACAGAACTTGATTCAGAAAAAACATAGTACGTTCCGAGGACAGAAGACTCCGCCACTGCCGGAGCTGCCACCCCCTGCGCCCCAACCCCCGTTCCTGCCATGGGAAACCTAACACCTGAGTCGATACCGCCCTGCAACCTACGCAGCACTGCAACAAGGGTATCAATAACGCCAAGCGGCAAAGGGGCGCCCGCCTCGCCAGCACTCGTACCCGCTCGCGCATTTGTCCCACTCACGTGCCGCTAGTATCCGAGATGGGTCCGCCTGCAAACGCGTGGGTCCAGCAGCCGCCAGTCCCTCGCCGCTCGTAGTTGCCACGTTCCGTCGCCCTGCAAGGTCCAGACGCCCGTCCGACCGCCACTGCTGGTTCCATAGCACGTCTCTCTCCTGCTCCAACTCAAGTGATGTTTCCTCCTGGCGGGCACGTCAGAACCCTTAGCAGCTCTTTTATTCCCCTTTGCCGGCTTGGGTTGCTGGGCGCTGCGTCGCTCCCCTCGTGCTCTGTCACTCTGCCTGACGCTGTCTCGGGGCGGAGTCAGCCGCCCACGTTATCGCCCTCCCGTGCGTCACTTCCTCCCCAGCCAGAAGAGAAAGACGACCGCGAGGGCTCCTCAAGCGACTGCTCCGCCGGCCAACTTGTTTCGCCATTGGTGCGTCAGCAGGTAACTCCCCCCGAAGCTCTTCACTGCTCCCAGCATTCACCGCAGGCTCGTTCCAGGCCGGTCTGGCAGCCACTCCTCTTCCCCGCACCGGACTCTGTGCTAGTTGACGTGGTGGTCTGGAAGGACTCTCCCCGAGCCATGGACACCAAACCTGTGCTGGAGACGGCCCCCTACTGTTGGCCAAATCATCACTTAGTAGTTCTTGCAGCGATGTGCTCCGCGCCTCCGCGTGAGCACGCAACTGCCCCAACAAATTCTCCAACTCGGTCTCCATCAGAACTTCTCCTTCTGCCAGCTATCCCGGCGCGAAGAGGCAGGGCCCTCCCCTCCTCCGACTTAAGTATACCCTGCTGCCACAATGTTGCAGCATCCCTGCGCTCTGCCAATTGCCAGTCCTTAATGTCCGGACCATGCCTGCTGTCATGTCCCCCCTCCCAAACTGGTCCGGGGGATCCCTATAGTATGTTCCAAGTTGGCACCAGAGAGGGTAGTCGTACAA
Source organism: Leptobrachium leishanense (assembly GCA_009667805.1). Classification (NCBI taxonomy): domain Eukaryota; kingdom Metazoa; phylum Chordata; class Amphibia; order Anura; family Megophryidae; genus Leptobrachium; species Leptobrachium leishanense. The sequence goes on along the minus strand of CM019066.1, from coordinate 388,811,000 downwards.
ACAGGATTGGCAACAGAGAGGACTCTCAAACACTTGTGCTCATCAACGTCTAAAGCACACACAATGAATTCATCAAGTTGCAGGGCAGGACCGCAATGCGAGATTATACAGAATGCAGTATATATATGCTTAGTACCAAACAGTTGACATGAGGTGTTGATAGATTCAGCGACCTGCAGGACAGACCCACAATCAGAGATCATGCGGTAGGAGTTGTGCATTGGCTTAATACCAGACAGTTGACATGAGAGGCTGATAGATTCTGCAAGCTGCAGGGCAGACCCACAACCGGAGACCATGAGGTGTGAACAGCACATACAACAATAAAGGGCAAGAGCGTAAGAATAGACAACAGGCAGTCCGGGTTCGATACACAATCAGGGTCCTCGTACAAGCAGAGATTGGCAACTAAGCAAAAGCAGACTGAGACAGTAACGAGATTAGCTGGCGATATGGAAATGACTCCACATCAGGGCGACGAGCAGATCCCCGCGCCCTGCATTTAAGGCCAGCGGCTCCATGTCACAACGCCAAGCCCCGCCCCCTGAGACGCCAATCTGCCAGCTCGAGCTCCTGGCAGCCGGCCAGCCAGCCATGCCGCCGGGCGCCCAGGCCCCGCGAGGGGCCGAAGATGTGACAATTACACGCACACAGAATATTACACACACACATCACACAGACTATTTTCATTCCATGAAATACAACAAAAACCCAACACACTAACAGCTCACTCGCAGAGGTGTCTGGACTACATCTCCCATAACCCTGACTGGGCATCATGGGATATGTAGACCTGACACTACATCTGGTTAGTAGTGATGAAACAAAATGAAAATTTGGAACTGAAACCAAAAACCCGAAAGCAGAAAAGGACTTTTTACTGGACAAAAAATATCTTGGATGACATTTAAAAATCGGCAAATTCCTCTGAACTGGAAGAAAAAATAAATAAATAAACACCCCCGTCTCCTAATAGGAGGATAAATCAATAAAAATGTGTCCAAAAGATCTTATACAAAATGAATGGAAGTGTCAGGTTCCTGAACCATGCCAGACAGCCCCCTTCAAGCCTTGCTCATCTCAGAACCAGCACTGAGATTCCTGCACACAAATGGTTAAAAGTGAAAACACATAGTAAAACACTACACCACCTGACCTTGCAAAATAAAGGCCCTGCCCTCCTCTCCACATTGTTCCAGCATTGTCTATCTGTATCCAGAGAGAGAGGACGTGTATGCTGGGGCTCCCCTGAAAACCTTGAAACTTACCAGTCCTTCCCTGCAGTATCCAGAATATTCAAGTTCCCATTTTTCCTGTTTTTCAATCCCTTTACGTGTCCTGCCCCTCTGCTCCAAACCACCATTAGTGTTCCTGCAAACTCACCACTCACCATATATTTCTGGAGTGGTGCCTCACCGCATCCTGGGCTCAGAGATCTTGCCATCCAGGTGCCATCCCGGTACCGGTACCTGACAGAATGCTGGAACCCTCATCAACTGAACCCGCGGTGATCCATATTGCGATGGAGCTGGTGAAGAAAACCTTGCAAGAACTGTTTGCACACCTGACCGAGTTTATGAAAGAGCTGCTGCAGACTGTGTGGGGCTCGTCTAGCAAGGTGTGCATTCCTTCTGCAAAAAAGACCCACGGACCGCTATCACCACAAGAACATGCCAGGAGACAGTCTGAAGGTTTGTGCCTGTACTGTGCTGCTCCAACCCACTGGCTGGCAAGCTGTCCTGTGAGGCCAAACAAGCAACCAGCCCTGGTACACAGACCTGCACCCATTTCCAAAAAACCTGTACCAGTGTCCAATTCTGCCCGGGTGAGATCCTCGGTACCCAAGTCTACCCCGGTACGAAGATCAGCACCCTCACCTAAACCGGCTCCCAGAAAGCCCTCACTGCCAAAACCGGCTCCTAGAATTCCCATTGCACCCAAACCGACACCCAGAAGAACCCCGGTGTGTAAACCAATTCCTGTGCCCAGAAGTGCACCCCGGTCCAAGTGTGCAGTGCCCACAACCAAGCCTATGCCCAGACCCAGAAATAAACTACCCTCCATACTTGCTGACCCTAGAAGCTTTGACTTCAAGTCTACCAGGTCAAGTGAGGAGGAAGATCCTGTCATCCCCATGGAGGCTGAAGACACCACACCTATAGAGCCTGATCCAATGGACTGTGAACCCCCTCGGCCCTTGGAACCTGAGTTTATGGAGATCATGGCTACCCAGGTTTCAGACCCTGTACCACCTGGCTGCGTGTATGCCTCTAACGGAACTCTGGTTCGCCTAGAAGACCTAGCGAGATTTGAAGAGGCATTGAAGATCAGGGAAGCTGCACACCAATCCAAGAACACCACTATGGTGGCGACAGCTACTCCCATCACCCTCAGCCAGCAGTCCACGCTCTATAAACCACACCTGGACTTTATGCCCCCTAGTGGTTCAGATTCAGAGTGGGGATCTCTGGAATATCTTGATGATGAAGTGCCTGATCTGGAAGACCACCATACGACCACCCAGCTGCAGACTGCACGACGTAGTAAAGGACCACCGGGTCAGGGAAAAATACACCTGAACGCTGGATACAGTGGCCCTGTCACAGTCGCCCAGAATTCAGCACCTACCAATGAGAATGGTAAGGCTAGTAAAGCCAGAACAAGAAGGCGTCAGAGGAAAACCCGTGCCAAAGTTGAGGGATATGCCGGCACGGTCATCTCCACCCCAGAGGGATTCATCACCGTGGAACCCCTGCCAGACGGGTTCATTTATGGGTCCAATGGGAAGATTGTCCGCTGCTCTGACTTTCAAGTGTTCGAGAACGTTAAGAGCGCCAGGAGGTCGCTCCTTAGAGGGGGGAGTATGTCAGGTTCCTGAACCATGCCAGACAGCCCCCTTCAAGCCTTGCTCATCTCAGAACCAGCACTGAGATTCCTGCACACAAATGGTTAAAAGTGAAAACACATAGTAAAAACACACCACCTGACCTTGCAAAATAAAGGGCCCTGCCCTCCTCTCCACATTGTTCCAGCATTGTCTATCTGTATCCAGAGAGAGAGGACGTGTATGCTGGGGCTCCCCTGAAAACCTTGAAACTTACCAGTCCTTCCCTGCAGTATCCAGAATATTCAAGTTCCCATTTTTCCTGTTTTTCAATCCCTTTACGTGTCCTGCCCCTCTGCTCCAAACCACCATTAGTGTTCCTGCAAACTCACCACTCACCATATATTTCTGGAGTGGTGCCTCACCGCATCCTGGGCTCAGAATCTTGCCATCCAGGTGCCATCCCGGTACCGGTACCTGACAGGAAGTCTCGGCCGGCCTCCAGGCCCAGGTTCAGATGACTGATTTTCAGCTGATGTTTTTCAGCCGATACGTTTTGGTGGCTGTAATTTTATCCCAGGACTCGGAGGCGAGTATTTTGCCATCTCTTTCTTTACTATCTTCACAGCAGCAAAGAGTTAACAGTATGAAAAAACAAACTTTCCCCAACAACAGGGGTAAACACGCCCACACCCTCTCCCAGTCTGTCCACTTTGTCCCGCCCAGAGATAGGCCACTCCTCTTTCTTTGCTGCTCTTCAAACAGATAAGTAGTTTCCATAATTTCTCCTGTAAAATTTTATGTTATATTCCATTAGTTTCTATATTTTGTGTTTTACACTTTCACTCAAATGAACACTCCGGTGTTAGCCGCGGGGGTCGACGCTTCCCACCGGGTCCTACCGAGAGACCGACTAGGTCCCCGCGTCTGGCCCGGCATTTGCGCGCCCTTTTTCGGACCCCGCTTGAACGATACCATGTTCGTTTGGGGCCGTCTACCAATTTTCGGCTGCGTGCATTTCTCTCAGGTTTCGCGGCCTTCCCGCTCGTGGTGCGCTTCCCCTAGCGACGGCGTTCAACCACGCCCACTTCCCTCGCTCTGGCGGCCATTTACAGAACGCAATCCAACTAACGAGGTACGGCGATGTCAGACTCCCAAAACTGCAGCATGTCTCGATCTCCCTCCCGGGGCTCCGGGTCGGAGTGTAGCTCAGTAAACAGGGCGGCTGCTCCTGAGGAGATTAACCCTCCCTTACCCAAAAAACATAAGAGATCTAGCTCTTCAACGAAATTTGCGGCCCTCGAGTCCTCCCTCCGCTCCTCCATTACTGAGTCCATGTCTGCGGCTGTAGCTGACATGCACTACACCTTTAGACGCTCCATAGAGGATGCAGTGAACGCGCTCCAGGTGCCCCCCCAAGTAGCCTCATGCTCCACTTTTTTACCAGAAAATGTGCCCCAAGTCTCAGAACTTGTCCACAGAGATCGATCTAAGGACGCCTCCCCTCAAAGGGTCTTAGACCCCCAGTCTTAGGGCATAATGACCCCCATATCCCACATCCACCTGGTGCTTATGGAGGGGCTGGCAACCCCGTAAAATTGCCTTTACTGATCAGCGAGTCTGACTCTCGCAAGAGAGCCCCTGACCGCGGGGCATACAATGCGGCCGAGAATAAGAGACCCAAGGCGTCAGCGTGGAGTCTCGTCCCAAGAGGGACAAGTTCAGGGGACGGCGATCCTGAGGGCGATGACGGAGATGACTCCATTACACTATACGCCCCGGTCCATGATGAGGACCTAATGGTGGAGCCACCCCCTATGCAGGTTGGGGATATGATCTACGACCCAGCAGGAAATCCCAGGTTTAATCCCCGTGAGATTTCCCACCCGAGCTCTACCGCTTGGACCCCCCCAACCCCATATTGAACGCTGGGTCGACAGCGTTATGCGCTGCCCTCTTGACAAGGGAACCCGTTTAAACCTGCGGGCGGAATGCCCTCGGCCCACCACTGCTGGCAAGACATGTATCACCCCCGAGGTGGATGAAGCCTTCCAGCAGTTTGTCGCCAACAAAGGTTGGTCGGCTAAGAAAGGCATAGACTTTGCCATTAAGACATGTCAGGACAAGTTACTTGATACGGCTGGCCCTTTGGTGAAAGTCCTAGACATTGTGAACAACGCCAAATTATCGGAGCTCCAACTAGATCCCTCTGAAATTGAGGAATGGCTACAGCGCTCCCTCTGCTTGCTAGGAAACGCGAACGCTGCGCTAGCTTCGGAGCATAGAAAGACTATCCTGCTAAAGATGGATACTAATCTGACCCACATGGCTGCTACAGACTTGGGGGCTAAAGCTGACAGCCAACTCTTCGGCGAACCATTTGCCAAAAAACTCAACACCTATGTGGGGTCTTTTTCCATGCTGGATAAGGCCGAAGCCACGATGAAAAGGGTGTTCCCAGGACGGGTCTCTCACAGGGCCGGCAGAGACAGGGGTCGTCCTGCCAGCGGTGCGGGTTACCCCCGCTCCTCTGGCCCCGCCTTCAACTCCGCTCGATATCCTGCCGACAACCCCAGCTCCCAGTTCTTCCCATCCAGAGCCAGACCCTGGCGAGGAAACACCTATAGAGGAGGCAGATCCTCCTATCGCAGACCCTCAGGTGAGCACCTTTCAGATTATCCCTTCGTCAGGGGAGAGGGTTGGGGCGGGGGGGGGGGGTCGACTGGCCAGATTTGCGCACGCGTGGTTGCGCCTCACTACCGATGCGTGGGTCCTGGCCACGATACGGGGTTTCTCCATAGACTTTGTGGACACGCCTACACAGACACAACCCCCCGCGCCGCTCCACTATGCGCACGAGCAGGATCTGCTGGTACAAGCGGAGGTTCGGGACCTGTTATCCAAAGGGGCAATCGAACCCGCCCCCCCGTCCACAAACGGTTTTCTCAGCAACTTGTTTTTGGTCACCAAAAAAGGCGGGGGCTTCCGCCCAGTCATCAACTTAAAACAATTGAACCTGTCGTTTACCGCCATTTCCAGATGGAGGGTATTCACACCTTACGACATGTCCTCCGGAGGGACGATTGGTTGGTCAAGCTGGACCTGAAGGACGCCTACCTGATGGTGCCGGTCTGCTTGGCCCACAGGGATTTCCTCAGATTCCTCTGGCAAGATCGAATGTGGCGGTTCACGTGCCTCCCGTTCGGCCTCTCGTCGGCGCCATGGTGCTTCACAAAACTATTGAAGCCGGTGGTCGCTTCCCTGCGGACCAGAGGGGTCCGCCTGATTATCTACTTGGACGATATTCTTCTAATGTCCGAGTCCAAGGACACCCTTCTGACACACCTCCACTGGACGATCTCCCTCCTGCAAGAACTAGGTTTCTTGATCAATGCGGAGAAATCTCTACTGCTCCCAACGCACCGCATCGACTTCCTGGGGTTTCTCCTGGACTCCCACGACCTGTTGTTCCAGCCTCCCTCCAAAATTCGGGACATCCGCAAGAAATCTTCCTCTCTCCTCCGACACTCCGCGCCTACTCTGAGGATTTTGGCCAGGGTGATAGGTCTTCTGGCGGCAGCACGCCTAGCGATCGTACCGGCTCCTCTACATTATCGGGCCCTCCAACGCCTGAAGGCCCGTTCCCTCCGGGTGGGTTCGGAGTACTCGGATCTGGTGTCCCTGACGGAAGACGCCCGATCGGACCTGACGTGGTGGCTTTCCCAGATGGCGCCTTGGAACAGAAAACACCTATTCCCTCCGGCCCCGACTCTCACTATAGACTCCGATGTCAGCGGCCTCGGATGGGGTGCCCACTGTGATGGTGCGGAGACAGGGGGACGCTGGTCTCCCACAGAACAGACCCGACACATCAACGTCCTGGAGTTACTGGCGGGCTTCTTCGCCATACGGTGTTTCACAAGGAACTCCACACATCGCTCGATCCTCCTTCGCTTAGACAACTTCCCGGCAGTGCGTTATATCAACGCCATGGGGGGCCCCAGATCGGAGTCTCTATCTCTCATGGCTTTGGACTTCTGGGGGTACTGCCTTCGCCACGATCTCTGGGTTCAAGCCCAGTTCATCCCGGGTCTCTCCAATCAAATCACCGACTGGAATTCGCGTCACCTGTCGGATCCAGGCGATTGGCGGATTCCGTCTTCAGTGTACGATCAACTTCAATCACTATGGGGACCTCTCCGCTGGGATCTGTTTGCCTCGAGATTGAACGCTCAACTACGGGAGTTCTTCAGCTGGAGGCCGGATCCGGATGCTCTGGCAGTGGATGCCTTCCTACAAGACTGGTCTGGGACCCATCATTATGCCTTTCCCCCCTTCGCCCTGATTGCTCGAACACTGGGGCAACTCAGGACTCAAGGAGCGACACTGGTCCGGATTACTCCTTTTTGGACGACTCAGCCCTGGTTCCCGACCCTCCTGGAACTCACGATCGATACCCCCAGGATGCTACCCCGCCACCCAGACCTCCTTCGAGACGCGGCGGACGCACCCCATCCTCTGCTAGCGGATGGCAGCCTGGATCTTCTAGCGTGGCTGGTTTCCGGTTTGCCTGGCAAAGCCAAGAGGTTTCGATCCGGACTAGGGAACTTCTATTGCAAGCATGGGCCCCCGGCACCCGGAGTGCGTACGGCTCTGCCTGGGGCAGATGGGCTGACTGGTGTATGGGACGGCATCAGGATCCCGTTTCAGCATCTCTGAGTTCAGCATTGGACTTTCTGACGTCTCTGTTCGACTCTGGACTGGCTTTCCGCACCTTGAACGTGTACCGATCGGCTATGTCTGCGGGTCATGTTGGTTTCACCGGGGTGGCTCTGGGTCAACATCCTTTGGTTTGCCGTCTGTTGCGGGGAGCTCGCTTTGAGCGGCCCCCCCTCCCTCGGTACACCTCCACATGGGATGTTTCCCGGGTCTTACGTTTTTTGGAGTCCTGGCCGGACAACGGGGATCTATCCCTACGGCAATTGTCGGCGAAACTGGTGATGCTTTTCTGTTTACTGTCTTGTGTGGGTGATGTTCGGGCACTGGATTATCCTTCTCGTGCTTTTGGCCCGGACGGTGTCACCTTCGATGTGTCTAGACGTACTAAGACCTCTATCTCGGCTGTGTTTTTTCCGTCTTACCCGGACCGTCCTTTGCTGTGCCTGGTTCGATGTCTCAGACTTTATGAGAACCGGCTGATGGGTTTCCGGACTGGGGCCGTTTCCCCCCTGTTCCTGTCCTTCCGTGCCCTGCATCGCCCTGTGTCCTCGGCGACCTTGGCTCGATGGGTGCGTTGGTTGCTGGAACTGACGGGGGTTGATACCGCCTCCTATGGGGCCCACTCGGTCCGGGCCGCCATGATTTCCTCGGCTGTTGCGGCTGGCTGTCGCCTGGAGGACATCATGCATTCCACGGACTGGTCAAGGGAGTCGACTGCTCGTCTTTTCTACCTATGCCCTCTTTAGACACTGGACAGAGACTGTTGTTGCTCAGCTTTGAATTGGCAAAATAGGAGCCTCCGAGTCCTGGGATAAAATTGAGGAATTTTCCTATTTCCATGACGGAAAGTTCGAATTTTAATAAGTACTCGGAGGCGATTATTTTCCCCCCCATTGTTCCCTCCCTTTCGACTGTTTCCTTCATTAAACAGCTTCCTTTGGTTGTCCGTGTCTTATTTACTGCGTGCGTCTGCGCTATTGCGATGTGCTCTGTGCCATTTCTGCGTACGTGTTGCTGAATAAAATGATTTCCTTGGCTCTGGCTTTTGTGATCTTTCACTGCGCCTTGCGATGCAGCTTCTGATGGCTTGGTTTTAACCTCTGCCTCGTGTTTCTTCTTCTTCTCTTCCAGCCTCGCGCTGATCGATCTGCCTTGACGGCATTCTTCATGGTTTCCCCACGCCCGGCCGTATTTGGCTTCTTCGTCTCCCCGTCGGGTAGCTCTGTTTCGTCCTGGAGATTCTGACTGCTGACCTGCAAAGAAAGAGGAGTGGCCTATCTCTGGGTGGGACAAAGTGGACAGACTGGGAGAGGGTGTGGGCGTGTTTACCCCTGTTGTTGGGGAAAGTTTGTTTTTTCATACTGTTAACTCTTTGCTGCTGTGAAAAAAGTAAAGAAAGAGATGGCAAAATACTCGCCTCCGAGTCCTTATTAAAATTAGAACTTTCCGTCATGGAAATAGGAAAATTCCTCAATTTCGGTGCATCCCTATCGGTTAGTGCCTACATGTGCAGGGCGTTGGGGAATAGAATACAGTAATGAAGAGGTTGTATATCATCAGGATACATTGGATTTTAAGGCGAGACCCCTGAGCAGACCCTGCATCCCTCTCCCTGTGACCTCGTGGCATAACGGTCTTGGCTGGGGACGATGGATGATCAGTGACATCATTACCATAGTATTTGTAAGGTATAAGTACGGGTTTAGGCGTTTCCTTTCCCGTCCTCTTACATACAATGCTTAGAAATGGTTTGATAAGTGAAAACAGGTCCATCATGAAACCCTGACGCTGCCGGTACTCACTCCGGTCCTGTCATGCCGGGGTATACGCCATCAGCGATGCAGACAGACAGCGTCCTGATGTGATCAGCCACCACTCGATAAGCCATGTCTATATGACCAAGGTCCTGGGCAGCAAGCAGACCCCGATATGGCGGCACCTGGGAACCCTGGGGGGAAAAACACACTGGGTAATAACCAGGAAATGATTCCACATACACAAACCTAAAGACGCTCTTATATCAGCATGGTGACAGGTACTCCTCCTACCGGCATGGTAACAGGTGCTCCTCCTACCTCTCCTACCAGCATGGTAACAGGTGCTCCTCCTACTGGCATGGTGCAGCTGCTCCTCCTACCTCTGCTATCGGGAAGGTGACAGGTGCTCCTCCTACCGGCATGGTAACAGGTGCTCCTCCTACCGACATGGTAACAGGTGCTCCTCCTACCGACATGGTAACAGATGCTCCTCCTACCGACATGGTAACAGGTGCTCCTCCTACCGGCATGGTGCAGCTGCTCCTCCTACCTCTGCTATCGGCATGGTGACAGGTGCTCCTCCTACCTCTCCTACCAGCATGGTGACAGGTGCTCCTCCTACCTCTCTTATGGGGATGGTGACAGGTGCTCCATGGGATATGTAGTCCCAAAACATATGAGGTTGCACGTCTGCAGACCCCTGCTCTAAGAGGTGGAAGTATGGCTTTTATTTTTAACACTATAATTAAGAAACGCGTTGGTCAGTGTCTCCCAAACACATCACGACCTGACGGAGAGGGAACCCCTCATCAGAAGCACCTTGTGAATGGCGTCCAGGATAGGTGTGAAGAGGTCAGTGTCGTAGTTTGATTGTTTGCCCTGCAGCACCGTGACCAGCCTCTCCAGGCCCATTCCAGTGTCCACGTGGCGCTGCGGTAGAGGCCTCAGGCTCCTGTCTGGTTCCCTGTAAGAGGACAAAGGACACCAAACATTTGAGGTTAGAATGGTGCGCTAAATCACTCATGGGGAGCATGAGGTGCGCGAGGCAGTGGTGTGAATGTGCACAAAACGCGCGCACGGCGAGTAAGATGGCTCCTGCCTGACGTGTGTGCAACAAGGGGCCCCATACCGGAGAGGAGATACTCTGAACATATATATACAAACAGTGTGGTAGGCGCCCCTGCTTGTACCACCACCAACTCTCCAAAGCCAACCAGCAATCAGTGGTTTCCCCCAAACCAGTGTGCAGAGATAGACAAAATACGTATCTGGCGGCGCGACAACAGTCGCTCTTGGGTCGTAAGGTGGTTCTCTTTAAATGGTTCTCTTTAGATGTATCATCCTCATGTATCATGAAAAACAGTAAAGAATACAAATAGTACAGTACGAATATGCAGTGTGAGGTAACTATACAGTATTACGGTCCCACTCACAAAGAAAGAGCCCTGACGCTGGCTCTGAGCGGGTCATCACATTTGGGTCCTTTGTTCCTGTATCAGGAGAGGCGACCCACGACCTTCAAAAGCAGGAATCTTTTTCAATCTCGGTACATGAGAAGACACAAAGCAAAAAGGAAACCTCCTTGTGCAGATCTGCTGACAGTATATTGGAAGAATTGGTTTGGCAATCAAACTCACATGTGTTGGAGCTTATAGCCAAGCTCTGGAGTGAATAACCTGTGGACTTGTTAAAGGTCAAGCCCATGGAAACCCTCTGGATTCAGCAGCACAACGGGAACTGATGCAAATAGTAAGATTTATTAAAACATAAAAATGGTTAAAAAAAAGGAAATTGAACCCCTGCCCCCATGGGGAAGAAGACCGTGAGGTCCGGGGAGGCTGTGGGACGGCGCATTCCGCACATTCGCACTTCGCTGGGAGCAGGACGTGTGGAGGAGGTTCAGTGCCACAGCCGTGGTTCACTGGCTGAGTCTCCGACCAGGGCCACTCTGCCCTCACCGGTTGGGTCCCCAATGATCTTACCTGCGGTCCGACCGATATCCATGGTGGATCTCCAAGGTGTCATGGAGGAGTTCCGGACTCTCTGGAGACAGGACTTACAGGAGGTACGTGCGGTGCTTGAGCCGTTGCAGTCTCAGCTCGCCGAGGTGCAGAACCGGGTCCAGCTCACGGAGACGATGCAGGCTGCTACTGCTTCCACTCTGGACGAACTCCAAACCCAGATCGCTCGTCTTAACTCTGCGGTCATATCGTTGGAGGATCGCCACCGCCGCGCAGAAATTTGAGAGTGAGAGGAATCCCTGAAGATGTGGGACCTGAGGGCCTCCTTACCTATATTTTGGAACTGTTTACTCACCTGCTCCCGACCGATGATGCCCCTTCGGACCCTCCAGTCCTGTCGGTGGTGCGACTTCGCAGGGCAGCTGCTGCCCCGGAGACTGCTCCCCGAGATGTCCTGGTGGTCACCAGCAGTGTGGCGGTCCACACCCGGGTCCTTGCAGCTGTGGGACCGTCATTCAGAGTAACGTACGCCTCCAGATGTCTCACCTTTTTTCGTGACCTTTCCTTTTTGGCATTAACTGCCCGACGGCGTTTTCGGGATATTACTGCTCTGCTGAGGGCCCGGGGTGTCCGCTATAGGTGGGGGGCCACTGGCTCTCTCCTGATGAATATAGGGGCAAACTGCAGTCGGCGATGTCCCCTGAAGAAGCGGCGTCTCTGCTCCGCATGGTGGGGATCTTGCCGGTGTCTTTGACTCCTCCGGCGCCGCTGAGGGACCCTGGCTGAGTGCCCCACTGACTCCCCCATGTGCCTTCCCTTGGTTCCCCCCTTTGCCCATATTTGTGCTCTGATTTACCCTAACTACGAACCAAGCGACGCCAGATGACCCCCTGCTACCTCCCAATTTAATACCCCCTCGCTGCGACTCCAGCGGACATTCTGCTTATTATGCAGCAGCCCCCCCTCCCCTCCTTTTTTTTTTTTTTTTTTTTTTTTTTTTGGTGGCTGTATGGCACTCCCTGCTGACTTTCTGGGCATCACGATGCCCATCCCTCATTCCCCACCACCCCACATGCTGAGAATACCTGTTTATTGTTGCGTTCCCCCCCTTATCCTCCCCCCTTTTCTACTGGGACACTTCCGACATTTTCTGAGGACGCTTTGAGTTTTCGTTCCATCCTCTCTCCTTTCCCCTATATAAGCATTAGTTTGGTTGTTTTTCAGAGGACCCTTTTTTACTTTCCTACGGCAGTCGGTTCTACCTGCCAATTTTTGGGCTTAACGTTGTTCGTCCGATGAAGCACCGGGACTTCTCACCTTTTTCCCCCTTTTTTTTTTTTTTTTTTTTTTTTTTTTGTTTTGTGGTGTGGGACATTGGGAAGTAACCTGGGCGAGCCGCTAGGATGGCGACCTAGGCTCTGGCTGTCCTCTTGGCCCCAGGTCTCCCGGCCTTGTGGCCCCTTCCATGGCCCCCAGTTCCCTCTGGGTTACCGGGGCGAGCCAGGAATGCCACTACATATCTGGCAGTCCCTCACCGCTCTTTTTATCTTTTTTTTTTATCAGTTGTCCTGGTACCTTCTCGGCGACCTCCATCACTCTTTTGATATTTCTGGATTAGCCCTTCTGCATCCCCCCTTGTTACAGTACCCCCCACATTTTTGACATTTTGCAGCTTCCTATGTGACCCCTTCCCTTATGATTTATGTGCTTTTCTGTGTGTTTCATTTGGCCCTGCGAGGCCACCTTGCTGGTCAGTCTGTGACATTTTGTTTATTGCAAAATAAAAATCTTGAAAAGAAAAAAAAAAAAAGGAAATTAACCTGGCACAGCCAGGTGACCAGACGCGTTTCGCCGTGTACCACGGCTTCCTCAGTGTGGCTGTGCCAGGTTAATTTCCTTTTTTAACCATTTTTATGTTTTAATAAATCTTACTATTTGCATCAGTTCCCGTTGTGCTGCTGAATCCAGAGGGTTTCCATGGGCTTGACCTTTAACAAGTCCACAGGTTATTCACTCCAGAGCTTGGCTATAAGCTCCAACACATGTGAGTTTGATTGCCAAACCAATTCTTCCAATATACTGTCAGCAGATCTGCACAAGGAGGTTTCCTTTTTGCTTTGTGTCTTCTCATGTACCGAGATTGAAAAAGATTCCTGCTTTTGAAGGTCGTGGGTCGCCTCTCCTGATACAGGAACAAAGGACCCAAATGTGATGACCCGCTCAGAGCCAGCGTCAGGGCTCTTTCATTGTGAGTGGGACCGTAATACTGTATAGTTACCTCACACTGCATATTCCTACTGTACTGTTTGTATTCTTTACTGTTTTTCATGATACATGAGGATGATACATCTAAAGAGAACCATTTAAAGAGAACCACCTTATGACCCAAGAGCGACTGTTGTCGCGCCGCCAGATACGTATTTTGTCTAACTCTGAACATATAGACTGGACCAAAACCTGCAGAGATATCACCTCCTCCCGCATCATAAAGGACACCCCATACGCGCCTCCCCCTCCGCCGCTCTGACAGTGGGTGTATAGGTTACAGCAGATCTTTCAGCTTCACCTGGATCTGCAGCAATCACAGGACGGAGGAGGAGGACGGGGGAGGCTGGAGCTGACGGACGCCAGATCTTTCCACTGATCTTACAATGAAAACCTGGCACCACCTCCTAGAGATACAGACGCTCCTCGTCGCTGGATTCTGTCACTTTAATATGATAGGGCGACGCTGCCGTTACATCCAGATTCTTCAGCCGTCTCCTTCCTAGTACCCGCTCAATCTGACATGGAAGGGTTAACCTCTGCTCACTGGACGAGGCCTTTAACGTGGCAGCAAATGCTCCTCGTGTTCCTCCAGCGCATGACATTACGATAGAACAACCAAATGACACCCACCGGTCATGACACTGTAACAGCTGTACATTGCTCTCCCCAAACCCTGCACATGCCCCCCCCCCACATCGTCACTCACCGGTTAAACTGTATGAACACCAGGTTCCAGATCTCCACCACATCTGGGTTGTCCTGGTTGATCATGCCAGCAGCATCGCGCCCCCCAAGGTGGTCGTAATGGATCTCAGTGCAGGGGCCGCACGGGCCGGTCTCCCCCATTTCCCAGAAGTTCTCCTTGGATCCAAACGGCAGGAGGCGAGATGGAGGGACGCTGGTGGGACAGGAAGGCGAGGGGGGAGTTATTCTGACCAGTGAATACATTTAAATATATATACATAGGGGTGCACCGAAATTTTGGACGAAAATGGTGTTTTTGGCCGAAACACCCAAAAACACCAGCTGGGATGATTCACAGGAAGGATCCCCGGAGGTCGGACGATGAGCCGGGCGGATCCCCGGAGGTCGGACGATGAGCCGGGCGGATCCCCGGAGGTCGGACGATGAGCCGGGCGGATCCCCGGAGGTCGGACGATCAGCCGGGCGGATCCCCGGAGGTCGGACGACCAGCCGGGAGGATCCCCGGAGGTCGGACGATCAGCCGTGAGGATCCCCGGCGGTCGTACGATCAGCCGGGAGGATCCCCGGCGGTCGTACGATCAGCCGGGAGGATCCCCGGCGGTCGTACGATCAGCCGGGAGGATCCCCGGCGGTCGTACGATCAGCCGGGAGGATCTCCGGCGGTCGTACGATCAGCAGGGCGGATCCCCGGAGGTCGGACGATCAGCAGGGCAGATCCCCGGAGGTCGGACGATCAGCAGGGAGGATCCCCGGCGGTCACATGATCAGCAGGGAGGATCCCCGGCGGTCACATGATCAGCAGGGAGGATCCCCGGCGGTCACATGATCAGCAGGGAGGATCCCCGGCGGTCGGATGATCAGCAGGGAGGATCCCTGCGTTACGGAAGCAGGACGGCAGCCACTCACACTCACCCCAGGCTCAGCCAGATCGCTTTAGTCTCCTCGTCAGGCGGCAAGCCCAGAGCTGCATCTCCTCCAAAATACGAGACGTAGAGGCGTTCGACGGGGATGTAGTAGACCTTTGTGAGGAGCGTCCAGGCCATACTGCATGCCTTCTCCTGCAGCACAGAGGGAAGAACAGTCACATCACTTTACAAGGAAAAAAAGTCAATGCCCAGGCGGTGGTACCCGAATACACGAGGGACAAGCAGCAGAAACCCCCCAGAGAGCGATACACACGAACCATTCACATTTTATAACAATGAACAAATACACAAAGAATTCTCAGCAAAAAACAAGAAAAAAAAAGCCAAATCCAAAAGAAGATCCTGCCCCCCCGCCCCCACCTTAAAATAGTCCCCGAAGGACCAGTTGCCGAGCATCTCGAAGAACGTGTGATGGTAAACATCTTTCCCCACGTCGTCCAGGTCATTGTGCTTCCCACCGGCACGCACGCACTTCTGGCTGTTCACCACGTTCCGGTACCGGGACATCTCGCTGCGAGGGTCTGCAGAGCCCAGGAAGATGGGCTTAAACTGCGAACACAGGGAATGTCAACAACAACGGAAGCGGCGACCACTGACAGCACAGAAAGCACCAACAACACTATAACACAAACACGAGTCCTATCAGTCACAAACGTACTCACTCCTAGTGACTGACTCATCAAATCCACTACAAGAAACCACACACACCACCGCACATTACTGTGAGTTTTATTGCTGTGGATTCTGTGATACGCTCATACACACCGCACATTACTGAGAGTTTTATTGCTCCTGAGTTCTGTGATACGCTCATACACACCGCACATTACTGTGAGTTTTATTGCTGTGGATTCTGTGATACGCTCATACACACCACACATTACTGTGAGTTTTATTGCTGTGCAGCTCTGTGACTGGTGTTGGGGGAGGGGTCTCCTGGCTGTGGCGCCATGTTTCTTTGTTAGTCCCTCCTATTCTTCACTCTCATTGGATAAGGTCGGGGATTGATGAAATCCTTAGTCACATCTCATTGGTTGGCAGAACAGTCTCATGCAATCCGTCCGGCGGGAAAAACATTGCCATGGTGACAGCCTCACGCAGTCACCCAGCATCCAATCATTCACGTTGCCTGTGGTCACGTGACGCGCTCACCTGGTTCATGCCTGCATTGACGAATGGCAGCGTGGGGTCTGCCCGGGGCTTCACTGAGGAGGACGGAACGAACCGGTGGCCGTGAACCTCCTCAAAGTACCGCAGGAAGGTGCGGCGGATGGCGACGGCGCTCGGAAAACTAGAGGAGGATAACAAGCGGGAACATCGAGTCCAGCCGCGGGCAGCGCGAGCCACCAACCGCCAGGGAGCCGCCATCTTGCGGCTGGCAAGGACACCGGAAGCGCCGCACAATACGTCATACCTAAGAGCCGAGGCTCACGATTACTTTTCATAAAACTTTATTTACACACCTCAAAAGTTACAGAATGCGAATTAATCATTGCAATCCAACAGGACCTGAGGTGCCCAGACATTACCCATCATGCCCCTCTCACATGCAACCTCCAAACCTTCCCCATGGGCATCACCAGGGCGGCCCTGACCCCAGTGACCTCATTCCCTCATGCCGTTACCGGGGCGGCCCTGACCCCAGTGACCTCATTCCGTTACCGGGGCGGCCTTGACCCCAGTGACCTCATTCCCTCATGCCGTTACCGGGCGGCCCTGATCCCAGTGACCTCATTCCCTCATGCCGTTACCGGGCGGCCCTGATCCCAGTGACCTCATTCCCTCATGCCGTTACCGGCGGCCCTGATCCCAGTGACCTCATTCCCTCATGCCGTTACCGGGGTGGCCCTGATCCCAGTGACCTCATGCCGTTACCGGGCGGCCCTGATCCCAGTGACCTCATTCCCTCATGCGGTTACCGGGGCGGCCCTGACCCCAGTGACCTCATTCCCTCATGCGGTTACCGGGGCGGCCCTGACCCCAGTGACCTCATTCCCTCATGCCGTTACCGGGGCGGCCTTGACCCCAGTGACCTCATTCCCTCATGCTGTTACCGGGCGGCCCTGATCCCAGTGACCTCATTCCCTCATGCCGTTACCGGGGTGGCCCTGACCCCAGTGACCTCATTCCCTCATGCTGTTACCAGGGGGCCCTGATCCCAGTGACCTCATTTCCTCATGCCGTTACCGGGCGGCCCTGATCCCAGTGACCTCATTCCCTCATGCCGTTATCGGGCGGCCCTGACCCCCAGTGACCTCATGCCATTACCAGGGTGGCCCTGACCCCAGTGACCTCATTCCCTCATGCCGTTACCAGGGCGGCCCTGACCCCAGTGACCTCATTCCCTCATGCCGTTACTGGGGGCCCTGACCCCAGTGACCTAATTCCCTCATGCGGTTACCGGGGCAGCCCTGACCCCAGTGACCTAATTCCCTCATGCGGTTACCGGGGTGGCCCTGACCCCAGCGGTTACCGGGGCTGTCAGGAATTATCTCTGCACGTGACTACAACATGTCATAGTTTGGATTTATCTCAGCAGCTAGCTCCAATATGGCAGGGATTATTTCTGCACGTGACTACAACATGTCAGATATTATTATTCAATAAGAAACTTATACGAGACACAAATATCAATCGTTTATATTTCCTAGAAATTCTCCTAAATTCTTTTAATTGTCTGTGTTTTGCTTTGAAGAATACAATAATCAATAATCGGATAAAAATATATATATTTATTACGTATACAAAAAAGTTTCAAATCTCCTATCATAAACAAAAATGTATAAACCACAATCCATCCACCTGCACATAGAACAATTAGCTTCCCAATATATGTATCTCCTGTTAGTAACTGCATATATGATTAATATCATTTACCTTATCAGTTAGTAACTAATACACAAATGGTTAATAAACATTTCTGCTAAACGAAACATGTATTTCCCAGCAAACCAATATTTAACAAGCTAGATCTTGTAGAGATATATGTATCTCTCTATACTACTTGCCATTACCGGGGTGGCCCTGATCCCAGTGACCTCATGCCGTTACCAGGGCGGCCCTGATCCCAGTGACCTCATGCCGTTACCAGAGCCCAGTTCAATACCTCAGCAGCTGCTGAATTGCTGCAGCGCAGCAATTCAGTTTGCTGCAGCAGGGTCATTGAACGCTTTGGATGCGAATTTTGAATCCAAAATGGCCGACGATTTCTTAATGAAAAATTCAGATTGTTTTTCGGATCACTCGGACAAAATATGATAAAGAAAAGCAGTCGGGGGGCGTGTCCGGCTGTGTAGGGAAGCAGACGTGCCTAGATGGAGCTCCTGGGGTTTTTGCAGTGAAGGAGACTTTTCTGCCGGGATCACTCTTAGATTTGCCCCTCTTGGGAACCCCTGCACGGCCGGGCATCAGGAGGAGTGCTCTGGAGCCTGACTTGCTCCCCCCTCCGGAGCCTAGCTGAGTTTGGGATCTTTCTCCGGCGGGCCCGCATGGTCGTCGGCCATTTTGAGGCCTACCTTCTTACACCTGCTGGGTTGCCTTTCGTTCCCACTACATCCCCCCTGCAGATTGATCCTACCGGGCGATTGTGAGCGGCTAGCTGTGCGGATGGAGGGCCCCCGTCCTTCGGCTGCACTCGGTGTCCCCGTGGAGAGGCTGTCGATGGGGAAAGTGGAACGGCATCGTTTGGCGCATCCCCCCCCCCACCCGAGGTATGGAGGACATTTTTGCGGCCCTCGAGGCCTGTTTGGACGAGATACCGGGGGAGGAGGACAACATATTAACCCGAGGCATGTGGAGGAGGCTGATGGCTGTGATGGGGGCCGATCGGGGGAATGTGAACCTGGAGGTAGGAGATGACTCACCGGGCAGACGTCCGGGATACACTGCTGACCCGCAGAGAGCTGGATCGGAGGTCTTGCCCGTTTCCGCTGCAGCCTGTGCGGATGCTGCGGCCGGGGTGGGCACAGCTGAGGCCTGTGTTATTACTACTGCTGAATGGAGAAGAGCTGGAGTGAATGGCGACCTGGATGGGACGAGGACCCTGACGTCTCGGCCCCTGAAAGCTACTATATCCTTAGATGCCAAAGCTTCATTGGCACCCCGTTGGAAGTCTGCGGACGCTGGACCGGTTGGGACTGCCCCCCTTTGGAGGCCTACGGAGATGGGAATGTCCGAGTCGGTGCCCTTCAGTGCAGGGCTGCGGATGCCTGCTCCCACAGTGGCGACTGATATGGGCAGCTATGCGATCTGTCGGAGTGATGATGAGCGGAGGGCATTTTACGGACAGTTTGGAGCCGATGGGGCGCACGGCTCCACTTTGTGGCGAGATACAGGCTGAAGGGGTCTGCCCTTCGACGGATGTCTGCCTGCCTAGCCCGGTAACTAACCCCACTGGACTGTCCTCTGTCCCAGGTTCTCGACGTTCCCTTCTATGCTGTGCACTCGAGTTATTTTGTCATTTTGTGAGTTTACCCCTTTATGAAGCATTCTGCGGACTGAGTTCTTTATTTTTACTTTTTGTGATCTAGTGGTGATTTCTGCTGAGACTTTAACCCCCCCCCCTTTTTTTTTTTTTTTTTTCTCTCTTCTCCTCACCTCCATTTTCTGTTACCCCCCCCCCACTCGGGGATGACTTTGTGGACTTTTGTTTGTAATTTCATGCAGTGTTTTTGGTGATTTCTTAGCTGAGCATGGTCTTTCGAGGACTCCTATCCCCTCCCTGTTTTTCTCCCCCTTTCCCCATAATTTTATTTTTCACACACCACCTTGTGCTGCAGACCTACTCCCCCCCTCTTTTTTTTTTTCTCTTTTTCTTTCTCTCTCTCTTCTTCTTTTGGCATTTGGGGCTAACTCGGGGTGTGCCATTGTGGCGGCCACCATGGCTCTGCCCGTCATACCTGGCCCTCGAGTACCCCGGCCTTGTGACCTGCACATTTCCATGGCCTCCTACGGTGAGGAGCGAGCCAGGAAAGTCACATATTTGGCCCTTGCCACCTAATAATTTATTTATTTATTTATTTATTATTATTTTTATTTTTTTTTTTTTTTTTCGTCCTGGAGCACTTCTTGGTATGTCTCCCCCCTCCCCGCCCTCCCATTTGATTTGATTTTATTACTTGCCACATAACTGCCTGATGATCCTGCGTGATCACTTTCTTTTATTTTACTTGGCTGATTGTAACGCTGTCATTCTTTCAAAATAAAAATTTTGAATACAAAAAAAAAAAAAAAAAAAAGAAAAGCAGTCAGCACAATTCCGTTTTGTATGCACACACCACAAATTATAGTTTTTAATGAATAAATGTTATGTTTACTTCTGAAACAATATATAAATTGAACTGTAATATACAGTTGTGTTCAAAATTATTCAACCCCCACTGAAATTGAGTGTTTTGGCCAGTTTGACATTGATTTTGATCATTCAGTCATCTTGCTTACAATTAAATCAAAGAGGCACGTGTAGGTCAGACAAATATAACATAACATTTATAATGAAATAACCACAAATTTCTTTTCTGTGCTCACATCGTTATCAGTTTTATTCAACCCCCAAGTGACATTCAATCTTAGTACTTAGTACAACATCCTTTTACAGTTATAACAGCTTTTAAACGTGAAGCATAGCTTGACACAAGTGTCTTGCAGCCATCTACGGGTATCTCCGCCCATTCGTCATGGGCAAAAGCCTCCAGTTCAGTCACATTCTTAGGCTTGCGCACTGCAACTGCTTTCTTTAAGTCCCACCAGAGGTTCTCAATTGGATTTAAGTCAGGTGACTGCGATGGCCACTCCAAAATGTTCCAGCCTTTAATCTGCAACCATGCTCTAGTGGACTTGGAGGTATGCTTGGGATCATTGTCCTGTTGAAAGGTCCTACGTCTCCCAAGCCTCAGGTTTGTGACGGACTGCATCACATTGTCATCCAATATCTCCTGGTACTGAAGAGAATTCATGGTACCTTGCACATGCTGAAGCTTCCCTGTACCTGCAGAAACAAAACAGCCCCAAAGCATGATTGACCACCCGCCATGCTTCACAGTAGGCAAGGTGTTCTTTTCTTGATAGGCCTTGTTCTTCCTCCTCCAAACATAGCGTTGATCCATGGGCCCAAACAGTTCTAATTTTGTTTCATCAGTCCACAGAACACTATCCCAAAACTTCTGTGGTTTGTCCACATGACTTTTGGCATACTGCAGTCGACTTTTCTTATTCTTTGGAGACAGCAAGGGGGTGCCTGGGAGTTCTGGCATGGAGGCCTTCATTACGCGGTGTGCACCATATTGTCTGAGCTGAAACTTCAGTACCCACATCTGACAAATCTTTTCTCAGTTCCTCAGCAGTCACACGGGGACTTTTCTCCACTCTACGCTTCAGGTAGCGCACAGCAGTCGAAGTCAGCATCTTCTTTCTGCCACGACCAGGTAGCGTTTCAACAGTGCCCTTTGCCTTGAATTTGCGAATGATGCTTCCTATGGTCTCTCTTGGTATGTTTAACATCTTTGCAATCTTCTTATAGCCATTGCCCTTCCTGTGAAGAGTAATCACCTCTTCTCTTGTCTTCCTGGACCATTCTCTTGACTTCACCATGTTTGTAACCACACCAGTAAATGTCTAGAAGGAGCTGAGTATCACAGTCATTTTAAAGCTGCCTAATTGGTGCTTATTATGCTTTATTGCTGCTCCGTGACATCCACAGGTGTTTTCAATACCTGATTGAAAACACTTGAATGAACCTCTGTTCTTCAGAGTGGTAGTCTTTAAGGGGTTGAATAATTGTGTCAATGAAGAATTCACAAAAGAAACATTTACTACTGTATTACAAAACCAATTGATGTCATTTTAGTTGCATATGGTTCTTTAAAAAGTCCTTGTAGGATTTCATTCTGAATACAATTACAAATGTACACTAAATTCCCTAAACCCCTTTACAGCATTGGGGGTTGAATAATTTTGAACACAACTGTATGTCTATGTGCAGGGGGAAATAATAAATAAATATTTTGTGCTTTGGTGAACAAAATCCTCAAAATTAACATTGCTGTACGGAATTATTACTTGCTTCGTGGCGGCGGCCATCTTGCTGTACGGCATTGTTACTTGCTTCATGGCGGCGGCCATCTTTAATACGTCACACTCAGCAACACGAAGCATCTCCTCGGGTCACTGCAAGTGCTAGGTTAGCACTGCTGAGCGCTGAGCGGTTGAACGGCGTTCAATGGCAAGGTGCTAACTTAGCACTTGCAGCGGCTGAGGTATTGAACGCGGCTCAGGGTGGCCCTGATCCCAGTGACCTCATTCCCTCATGCCATTACCGGGTAGCCCTGACCCCCAGTGACCTCATTCCCTCATGCCGTTACCGGGCAGCCCTGACCCCCAGTGACCTCATTCCCTCATGCCGTTACCGGGTAGCCCTGACCCCCAGTGACCTCATTCCCTCATGCCGTTACCGGGTAGCCCTGACCCCCAGTGACCTCATTCCCTCATGCCGTTACCGGGTAGCCCTGACCCCCAGTGACCTCATTCCCTCATGCCGTTACCGGGCAGCCCTGACCCCAGTGACCTCATTCCCTCATGCCGTTACCAGGCTGGCCCTTATCAGCTCCTTGTAACTGGGTGTATTCCGGCGCAGTCGTAATGTCAGTGGCTCGATTTGGAAAATGCGTGAGTCGCTAACACATACCGGCAGTGGAGCAGCGCACCGCTGGTATGGACTCAGGATACCATGGAGCTAAGCCTGACCCCCTGCGTGAGCTTGTGAGCACAAAATCGCGCCGTATGGCAGAAAAACATCGGGAATCATCTGTTACCAATATAACGAAGCGATACCGTAAAGAAACCTGCTGCTAATGCTGCGCTGCAAAGCTTACTGCAAGGTCAGCATAAAGCGCAGGGGGAGGATGGCATGTGCGTGGGTAACCATTAATTCCCTCCAGTTTTAACCCCAGGGTTAGTAGAGTCGCCGTTATTCAAGCACGGGCTCTCGGCATTGCCAGATATAACGTCTCCAGCCGCAGATGTCGCACGATCGTCAGGAGCCTCCATCCATCCACTCCACTGGCTCTCAGTCTGAGTGTGCTGCAAGCAAAGCTGATTGGACGGCCCTTCACAGGACAGACGGACACTGATCCAAAACACACGGCAAAAGCAACCAGGAGTTTCTGAAGGAAAAGAAGTGGAATATTGTGCAATGTCCGAGTCAATCTCCTGATCTCAACCCAATTGAGCCGCATTTCACTCGCTGAAACAAAACTAAAGGCAGAAACAACCACAAAGAACAACTGAAGACGCTGCAGATAGAGCCGGACAAAGTATCAGGAAGGAGGAGACCAAGTCCCCAATGTCTATGGGTTCTAGACTTCAGGCAGACATTAAAACCAGTAAAGGATTCAACAAAATATTAAAAATCAACATTTAATTCATGATTATATTCATTTGTCCAATTACACTTTAGACCCTTAAAATGGGGGAGGGGCTGTGTATAAAAAGGGGGGGTTGTGTATAAAAATGGGGAGGGGGGCTGTGTATAAAAATGGGGGGCTGTGTATAAAAACGGGGAGGGGGGGCTGTGTATAAAAATGGGGGGCTGTTTATAAAAACGGGGGGGCTGTGTATAAAAATGGGGGGCTGTGTATAAAAACGGGGAGGGGGGGCTGTGTATAAAAATGGGCTGTGTATAAAAACGGGGAGGGGGGCTGTGTATAAAAATGGGCTGTGTATAAAAACGGGGAGGGGGGCTGTTTGTGTATAAAAATGTTTGCAGTGTATAAAATTTGTTCTTAATATTTATGTTTATTAACTTATTATTCTGGCGGCGAAAAGAGCCAAAAGTGTGAAAAGTGTGTCTGTGTCCAGATATATATGGATCTAACTGTATTGGTTTATAAAGTGCAAGTAAAGCTTTTATTTAATCTCCGACACTCAGATCTCACTCAAAATGTAACACGGATAAAAAACAAAGAATAAAACAAAGACAAAGCTTTCTTAATAAATGTTACATGATTAGTGCAGAAAAAGGAAAATACATTGAAATTCCTCAATGTGCCCAGATTTGTGTAATCACCGCATAGAGCTAACGGCAGCGAAACCCAGGAGTCACATATTCCCAGGTTTAAAGTAGGGATGAGCCGAACACTCCCGAGTTCGGTTCGAAGCCGAACCCGAACTTTCCAAATGTTCGAACTCGAACTCAATACAAGTCAATGGGGCTGAAAATTCGGTTTTTAGAGTGCCCTCCAAGAGGACATATATGCTAGATATTTGCCATAAAAGGTGTATGGGGGTCCGGGTAGTGCCCTGGGGGACAGGAAACAAGGACAAAAAGTTTTAAAAAAAACGTTTTTAAAGGGACAGTGAGTTTTCCATGAAATAAGGGTTAAAAATAAAAACCAAAAATTCCTACAAATATCGTGTCTAGGAGGTCCCCATAACCTGCCCGTGAAGTGGCGGATTTCTAGGATGTATAGAAATATGTAAAAACCAAAAAATGACATTTCAAATGACGGTAAATGCTTTTCCTTTAATCTATCCATAAACAACTGCTTGGGGCGGCAGTCTGTATGAAAAGAGGAGACATTTTCGGACACGCAGAAAAAGTTTACTGATTTTTTGGCGGTGAAAAGCAGGAGAACTGGCAGGAGAATGGAAAATTCTAGACCAAATAGCCGATTTGGAAAGTGAGAAAAATGGGAGAATTTTTCTGGTTTGGCTATTTTGACCTAGAATTTTCCATTCTCCAGTCATTCTCCTGAGTTTCACCTTTCTCTGAATAACCCTGTCAGGGTTATTCAGAGAGCGGTGAAGAGCAGGAGAATGACTGGAGAATAGAAAATTCTAGGTCAAAATAGCCAAACCAGAAAAATTCTCCCATTTAGGCTAGGGTCAGACTAGCGAATTTTTAACGTACGTTTAGCCGCACTTAATCACGGCCGCACTAGCAGCAAATGACGGGCAATGACGGACAATATACGAAGTACGGTCGCACGAAAGTCCGGCTGCGCAATGCAAGTGGAAAATTAACGCATTTTTTCGAGAACGCAGAACCGCTAGTACTGACTACAGAGTGCGCTGCGTCCACTAGCGGCGTGTGTGCGTGATTTGGAGACGTCAGACACTGCTCATGTCCGGCCAACATAACGTCCAGACACCCAAAGTTTCCTGGTTTGGATCTGTAAAAAATCACGTACAAAAATGCGCATCGTATGACCGTTTTCGCGCAATCTGTGAAAAAATATGGCAATGCGTTCGGACGCACTTTTTGACGGTCGCTGTGAAAAATGCGTTAGTCTGACCCTAGCCTTATCTCACTTTCCAAATCGGCTATTTGGTCCAGATTGTTCTCTTTTGCTGCCATTCTCCTGGTTTTCACCTTTCTCTGAACAACCCTGAGAGAGAGGTGAAAGCCAGGAGAACTGGCAGGAGAAGAGAACAATCTAGACAAAATAGCCAATTTGGAAAGTGAGTTAAATGGGAGAATTTTTCTGGTTTGGCTATTTTGACCTAGAATTTTCACTTCTCCAGTTATTCTCCTGCTTTTCACCGCTCTCTGAATAACCCTGTGAATGTTTAATCCCGAGGTGAAAAATAACATTGCTTAAGGCTGGGGTCAGACGAGCGCAGTTATCACGTCCGTGTTGCCGCACATTTGTACGTCCGTGGCAGCATAGCATTCTGACCAATGGAGCCCCACACACGAAGTACGTCCGCACGGAAGTGCGGATGCATGGCGGACGCAGCAAACGGACGCAGGTTAGACAAGAACGTAATACTGCTAGAACGGACGTGCGGAGTGCGCCACGTCTGCAACGTCCGTGTAGCTTTGTATGTGAGTGATGAAACGAGGTCAGATGGACTGCATTTATACGTCCAGCATTTTTGACGGACAGAATGTTTTTTCATTTTAATTTATTTTCCCTGCTACATCAGTCAAAAAATACGTTAGTGAAAAAAACGGACTGTTTGGCCACTACCTTGTCGTCAGTCAGTAAGTACGTCCGTACTGCACCGACGCACAGTCCGTACAAAATGCGCTCGTCTGACCCTAGCCTTAGATGTTATTTTGAATTTTTTTCAAACACCAGTTAACCACTTGGCTGCTATGGACGCGCTCAGCATGTGACTCGTGTGACTCGCAGGGAGCGGAACCAGGAAGCAAAGTCGCCGGCTGCCACAATCACACTGTGGTGACTGCGGAGACAGTGAGGGAGCGAAGGATGCGGTAAGTATGCATCCAGCCCGAGTGTGGCGAGGGGTTACCGACCGTGGTAGCAAAATTTAACCCCGAGTCACACTCGGGAATACCGCCAGGCAGGTCAATGCAAAGGCCAGACTCTGTCCTGTCCAATGACACCTCACTTGACCTTGTGAGGTGTAAAGATTAGTGACGCAGGGGTCCAAAGGTCCCCGCAGTGCTCTTCCCTGCAGTGCGGTGGTTTAGGTTTTTGATGTAACAATGGATTGTACCATCACCTCCACACTTGCTGGTGACAGGAGAAACTTGATGGTTAGTTAGTGAAGCATCATTATTTACTTTATAACTGAAAAATATTATTATGTAGATTACTGTGGACAGAAAAAGTAAATATTTATTTTATTTCTTTCAATTAAAACCTGCTCATCTTTGGTATCATTGGAAAGGTCATGCTCTGGCCTTTCCAGTGATACCTCACTTGACCCTGTAGCTGTTATGAATTGGAGATACAGCGGTCCAAATGCAGACATAGTTATCCTTTCTCTGGGCCTATTCTGAGGCATGGGCCTGGAGCTGCTGCTCCATCTGCCCCTATGTTAATCCGGCCCTGCCTCCGGTGACCGTCAGGAAGCTCGAACCTCCCAGCTGTATGGTCCTGCGGGGGGGAGGGTCCCTTCACTTCACCCTGCCTTTTAAAGAGTTTGGGGCACGTGGTTGCTCCACGCACTCTGGCCACTTAAAAAACCTAAATTGTTCCGGTATGTAGACTATCCCTTTAAATAACCAGTTAGGTCCGGCTGACAGACTCTCCCAATTATTTTTTATTTTTAGGTGATTTTTCACCCATTTTCCCCCTCGCCGCGCGCTGCTCCTCCCATTCGGCTCAGTCCCTGGAAGTCCCTGATCCATCGCTGTCTGAGAACGCTATTGGACGCTGTGTCTCTGTATTGGATGCTGTGTCTGTATTGGATGCTGTGTCTGTATTGGATACTGTGACTCTGTAATGGATGCTGTGTCTCTGTTGATAAATTTGGATTTAATGCAAACAAAAACAAATTCCCTATAATAATTACCATTTATGAAATTTCAATAAACCTGTTTCAAGTTTCTTCTTATATATCAAAATTGAAGTAAGGCGCTGCTGACTCTGATCAGAGGAGACGATAGACACAACCACACCGAGATATGGCAGATTATCACCTGATCAGTTTGTGGTCTGTCAGGTCCGTTTATTATTTCAACATCCAATAGAAATGTTCGTTATATATAAAAACTTCCTGCAGTGTTCACTTCCAACATAGGAATGTGATACAACAACCATTCAGAGCAGATACATTTCTACGTCAGAGTTTAACCAACAGTGAGACAAAAATTACTACATTTGATTCAGAGATGGCTTTTTTTCTAGCTTACACTGTTCACACACCCTTTCCTGCACACAAAGGAAATGGCTAAATTCCACATGCTAACATCCTATGCAAGTAAAAGACTTTCAGGGGTTGACACTTATAATGGGGGGGGGGTGGATTTCACACTAATGCAAAATTAAAAAACTACCTATCATATTAAAATACCTTTCAAGGGGCGTGGCCTGAACGAGCGCGAAGATGGACGCTTAGTGCGGGAGCTCCTGAACCGCCGCTGACAAATCCGCATTATCGAATCTGCCCGTGGCTATGGTACGCACCACAAGTCGTAGATCGACTAGGAGAATCACCCACACACCCGAGGACCACCAATCCGGCCCCATAACGGCTTATTTTGGAGCATCGCAAGGACGGCCTAGTAACCCGGCTACTTCCAAGATGGCGGCTTCTACCCCGACGGCGGAGACATCAGGTCAGACAGCGATAGCCCGCTTAGAAAGGCTTATTGCGGAACTCCCAACACGTGCTGAGCTGCCCACGAGAGCGGACTTTAAAGCTATGCTCGACCAAATGCAAGCAGCAGTGGGGCGTGAGATAGCGGAGGTTCGGGCAGACTTGACCGCCATAGGCACGCGGGTGGCGCGCTTAGAGGAAGCTGCGGCTCCACATTCCATCTGCACCCCTAACCCTGACCCGATCACGGACCAACGCCTGTCGGACATGCAACGTCGAATAGACAATTTAGAAAATAGATCGCGGAGGCACAACATTAGGGTGAGAGGGGTCCATGAAGGGGTCACAGAAGTTAAGGACTTCCTCCTTGGTGCCTTTTCACATATCCTGGGCTGCACTGCCCTGCCCTACCCCACCCCACACGGCGATTGACAGAGCGCATAGGGCCCTACGCCCCCGGGCCGCAATGGACTCGGCACCACCGAGAGACCTTATATGCCACATCCCAGATTTCGCAATAAAAGAAGCAATCTTGATGAAAGCGCGCATACGCCGAAAATGGCGTTTTGCGAATGAAACGTTCAAACTGTTCCAGGATCTCTCACCATACACGTTAACCGCACGCCGTGAGCTACGCCCAGTTACTCAACTTTTACTGGAGGCGGACATACCGTATAGATGGGGTTTCCCTTTCTCCTTACAAGTTCGTCGGAACAACAAGCTCCTAGCTATCCGTACCCATTTAGATGTGGCGCCCTTTTTGGCGGAATTGGGCCTCCCTATGACTGAGGTTCTGGACTGGGAATGCGTATCTAGCATAACACCATCAGCTGATAATCCTGGAGTCCCAACCGCCTACCTTGCAGGACAGCTTGAATTTGGCAACCTGAGATAGGAGATCGTTGAATTCTCTTTCCTTGCATTTACCTGTTGAGTGTCTCATTCTTCAGACTTTATAATTTTGATAAAGACAGCTGATCTATTTACATTCTTGATACAGTCAGCATGGAGTGATGATGAGTTGCATACACTTCTTAAGGTTGAAGGGGTATGGTGCTTGCACGGTGGGGATCAGTTAATGAATGCCCTCATGCTATTTAATGTAATAATATAGGCCCACATATTATTTGAGAACTACTGGTGGAATGACGCCTTTTACTCTCTACTGATAACCCGGGGTGGGATTAGGCTGAAAGTTCGTAGCACTAAGGCATCCATTATGCGCCTATATGTGGATTTGGATAAAGTTGCTACTCATTCACACATACACGCTTTAAACCTTCTGGAACTGCTTAGATACTTGTTGGAGCGGGGGTTTAGGATCGGGAGGTGGGTGGGTAAAGGTGGGTTGCTGTGGACGGGGAGATGGGATGGGTGGTGGGAGGGAATGTTTATGTACATGGGTTTCAAACTATGCAACCTTAATGTTTTACCCGTTGATGTCTTGAGACCCTGTATGGGACTCCAGCTTTTTATACATGTTACGGTTACACGCATAGACAACGAACATGCAAGTTGATATTTTTTCCTATGTTTTGGTTTGATACGCATTGAGCACCACACGGCATAGATGACTCTCAATCTCTTTCCGTTTGCCAGACCTGTAGAACAGATGTAGACTTGACAGCGACTCCGTATAGTCACACGTCCTGCTCACATCCCTGCTTTGTTTCCAGATGTAGCCCCCCCTTATCCCCTTTCTTATACCCTTACATAGATACGCACTTATACTCTAGATAGCCATATTCTCCTAGTCACCTGCTGGACAACAGCCACGGATCCTATTGATAGCAACACATGTCGGTGTAGGCGGCCGAGGGTTACACCGCATGGGCTTCATCTCTGTTCTTATAACCTCTCTCCTATCTTGCTACACAGATAGTGTAGCACTGTTATATGGCCAACTAGGTTTCCCCCGTGAGGTTTAGTGCACTCTTCCTCCAACTGCGGATCCTCTCACCTGACCTTCGGGTTTAGGGGCGGAGACGGATATCCCGGTTGGCGCACTTGGCACTTCCTGGTTTTCACACTTTTACATTCTCTACTGGTCGCTCCTACACCTCCCAACTACATCTCTAATTCCTGGCTTCTGTTTCTCTCCCTTCACCTTCTCCTCCCACCTCTCTCTCTCCCCCCCTTTTTTTTTTTTCTTTATTCTCCACCTCTCTTTTTCTCACCCCGCTCTAGCCACTGATATTTAACCCCCCTGTCCGACTCTTCCTCTCCCTTCCCTGACTCTCACCTGAAATTCAAATTATGTACTAGGTTATCGCTTGGACTTTCACCATGCCGAATGGGAGGTCCCCGTATGCTACTCGTGATTTACAATTGCAATCTCACAATGCACGGGGCCTTAATCTACCCGAAAAGCTCTCCCGCTTGTTACGCGACTTGAGGGCCGCGCGTGTGTCCGTTGCCTTCCTCCAGGAGACTCCCTTCCGCTCGGGGTCGTCTCCGACCCTGAGGGACACAAATTACCCTGTGGGTTTCTTCAGTAACTTTGCTCATAGTAAAGCCCGAGGAGTTGCGATCTTGATCTCGAAAGAGGTGCCTTTTGTGGTGGACGCCACAATGACTGATGAAGGGGGTAGATATATATTTGTCAGAGGATCGATTCTTGATACGGTCTACACCTTCGTGTCCATATATTTACCCAACAAAAAACAGCATTCTTGTCTGACAAGGATTCTTCGATCTTTGGAATCCTTTCAACAAGGGACGACTATCATAGCAAGAGACTTTAATGTGGCGCTGGATCCACAGGTCGACTCGTCTGTGGGCCACTCCGCCACCCCTGCTCATGTCCTGCGCAGTATACGTCGCACACTACATGCCCATCGGCTGGTGGATGTTTGGCGTGCTTCACACCCCACGGAACGAGATTACTCTTACTTTTCACAGGTACATGCGACTTATACCCGAATCGATTATTTTTTTATGCACTATCATAATCTTCATTTAACAAGTTCTGTGGACATGGCGCCCACGACGTGGTCAGATCATGCGCCGATTAATTTAGCGATCCACTCACCATTGTTTGTTCCGCGAGAACGCCACTGGCGACTTAATGTATCCCTGCTGGAGGACCCCCTAATCCGTGAGGAATTACACGTCACTCTTGAGCGCTTTTTTGCAGAAAATAGTAATTTGGAAACTCCTATCCCAACGCTCTGGAAGCACACAAGGCAGTAATAAGAGGATTCTTCATTAGTAAGAGCACGGCTCGTAAGAAATTACAGGAAGGGGAGCGACGAACGCTTGTAGACAGTATTAGAAGCTTAGAACTTGAACATATCGCTACTAATGACGCCACGGTATATCAGCGCCTTATCCAGGCCAGACAGGCCGTCGATAAGTTGATAAACACCTCCCTCCGTTTTCAAGCTTTAAGGTCTTGCTCGTTCTTTGCATTAAATGAGAACAAACCCGGCAGGTTCCTGGCAAGGATACTTCGGGATAGACGTATTAAGTCTTACATCCCGCAGATTCGAAATGCGGGGGGGAACGCTGGTCACTGACCCGGAAGACATCTCGGGGGAGTTCTTGAAATTTTTTACGGACCTCTATAACCTGGATGATACTGAAGCCTCAACTCAGACAATGGATAGTATAGACTCCTATTTGACACGAATGGTACTTCAACCTCTTAGCTCCTTAGACCGCGAATCATTGAACGCCACAATTTCTGTGGAGGAAATTGCGGATGCGTTGAAAACAACCAAATCTGGGAAAAGCCCAGGCCCTGATGGCTTACCCATTGAATATTATAAAAAAATTCTAAAGACCTCCTCCCTACTGTGGTGATGCTTTTCAGTGCACTCCAGGAAGGGATCCTACCTCATCCACTGATGGCCACGATCTCTCTAATACCAAAACCAGGAAAAGATCACGTTCACTGTGGTAACTATCGCCCCATCTCATTGCTTAACTGCGATATGAAACTATTGGCACGAGTACTAGCTAATCGCCTGAAACGATTTACAGTATGCCCCAACTGGTCAAGCCTGATCAAGTGGGATTCATTCCAGGACGTGAAGCTAGGGACGCAACTATTAGAGTCATCAATGCCATCACATACTCTAAACACACGGCGCGTCCACTATTGCTCCTTTCAACGGACGCCGAAAAGGCCTTCGATCGGGTCTTATGGCCATATCTGTTTCAAACATTGAAACACTTCGGAGTAGGGGACAACTTTATAAGCTGGATCCGTGCTTTGTATTCCGCACCGACGGCACACGTGAAGGTGAATGGGGCTCTTACGGCAGCTTTTCAGATACGTAACGGCACGAGACAAGGCTGCCCTCTTTCCCCGCTCCTCTTCGCCCTCAGTTTGGAACCATTGCTATCATCGATCCGTCAGAACACCAGCATAGCAGGAGTACAGGGACACTCAGCTATACATAAGATCTCTGCATACGCGGATGATCTTATGTTTTTGTTACCAGATCCGGTGGGGTCGATGCCGGCAGTAATCGTGGAACTACAAGAATATGGTGCGCTCTCGGGTTTCAAAATAAATGTAAAAAAATCTGAAATATTGGCGATCACCCCACAAAAAGACTGGAGACGTGTGTTGCAGGCGAAATACGCTTTTCACTGGTGCCCCTCCTCACTTACCTACCTCGGAATACGCCTCTCCTCTGATTTCTCGAAACTGTTCACTCTGAATTTTACCCCGCTCCTTGACGTCTTCAAGCAGGACGTGGCGAAGTGGTCCCCCAAATTCTTGTCTTGGATGGGCCGCATAAGCGTTATCAAAATGAACTTACTACCACGACTGCTATATTTGTTTCACACTGTCCCTATCTTTATTCCTTTGTCCTTCCATAAAAAGATACGCACCCTGTTCTCCTCCTTTATTTGCCACAGACTCGTCCTCGACTTCGGTATGAGACGCTCTGTAAATCGAAACTCAATGGAGGACTTGCACTCCCGGACACTCGTTTATATTATTACGCAGCACACCTTACTCAGGTGGTCGACTGGATGACTAGTTCGCCGGAACAACAATGGCTAGATCTGGAAGAAGCGCATGCTGGACGCCCGGTATGGTCGCTGCCATGGTTATCCTGGACCGCGATCAAACACACTGCCAGCGCATCATCGCCGGTGGGCAGCACACTTGTGATCTGGCATAAAATACGAATAAAGTACTCTTTATCAACGTACCCGTCTCCTCTGCTGCCCTTAACATATAACCCAGACTTCCCGGTCACGATTTTGCACACTTTATCAACACGCATTACTGACAACCCAATCCTCAGAGCTCATCATATGCTTAAGGATGGAGTCTTTGTCAATTTAGAGACCCCGGATCAGACAGCACTTACTTTTGCGGCACGTTTTAATCTTCATCAAATCCGATCATTTTTAAGACGATTGCCGGGTAATACATCACTGACTAGACCACTTACCACTTTTGAGGCTCTCTGCAAAAGGACTTTTCCATTGGCGCATAGTGTCTCTCATCTTTACAGCCTGCTTCGGGAAGCCGACAACGAATCCCCGGCATTTATGTCTCGCTGGGACCGCATACTTTATATTTCTATTCCAGATGAAGACTGGACCAAGATATTGACCCTTACCCACTCGGGCTCACAAGCTACCAAACTACAAGAAACGTCCTATAAACTTTTAACTTTCTGGTACCGCACCCCTGCTCTACTGGCCACGTTTAATGTCACAATATCCCCGTTCTGCTGGAGATGTTCCGCTGAACTTGGTACGTATATCCACATTTGGTGGGAATGTGCTATTCTCAAACCATTCTGGACCAAGGTCCGGGACCTTATCCATAGCACCACAGATGAAAACCTAGAATTCACGCCACAAGTATTTCTACTCCTTCAACTTCCTTTTTCGACTAAGTCGATGAAGAAATCACTATTGTTGTGCATCCTTTTGGTGGCTAGATCCATGATCCCACTATATTGGAAATCGCCTTCCGCTCCTCCCCTCAAAGCACTGATCGACAAGATGGAAACTTTGCGGTCGAATGAGGAACTCGCTCTTTCTCTTACAAAAGCCGCACAGCATTTTACCACGGTGTGGTTTCACTGGACCACGTTTTCCTCCTCGGCTCAGTTGCGCAGAGCCCTGGAGGAGGGTGACGGGCAGCGCGCGACCCTTATTACGGAGGATGCCTAATCTTCCGTGTTCCAGATCTGATACAGTTGTTTGGCATTGGTGACATGAGGGGGACTCCTATGATTGCCGACCTAGTACACCAGCCCCTGAACCCGTATATACCTCTCCACCTCCCTCACCCTCCTCACCCCTAACATTACCTCTTTCCCCTCCCCCCTCTTTTTTTTTTCTTCTCTTTCTACCCCCTTTTGTTCTTCATTATTTCTTCTGTCCTTTCTTTTTCTTATAGCTCGGATCCTATATCCTTCGCGACATCCCTTAGATTTTTTATTTTTATTTCCGAGTTACTTTCCCTAGGCCATGATTCTGGTCTATAATTATTGCAGATCTATCGATATAAAAGTT
The DNA here is from genome assembly GCA_009667805.1 of Leptobrachium leishanense. Classification (NCBI taxonomy): domain Eukaryota; kingdom Metazoa; phylum Chordata; class Amphibia; order Anura; family Megophryidae; genus Leptobrachium; species Leptobrachium leishanense. The sequence goes on along the minus strand of CM019066.1, from coordinate 388,776,337 downwards.
CTAAGATGACAGCTGCTGTGCTTGGGAGCATGGACTGTAGAACAAGTTTTATGACGCGTACGGATCTCCGGGTATCGGTTTCCTACATATATTTCTACGATACTTGTGATACTATTTGCTCTTGCTAGTTAACGGTACACTGTTATTATTGTAACGGAATTGTCTTTCACTACGACCTGTATTATGCTTATTCACTGAACTGCTTTGTGTTATATATTTACTACGGAAATAAAAACTTTTCATTTAAAAAAAAAAATATATCTTTCAATCGTCTCATTGATCACATATACAATCGTGATCACAAAAATGGATGAAACAAACTAGACAATTAAACTAATTATACCTGGGGCCATAGTATCCTCGCCTAATACCTTTACGATATACGAAAGGGATTCCCCAAGGAGGCCCTTTATGAGCATAAAATATACTTATCTATCTAGATTCACTCTACCAGCGAACCACACTTGGAGCGTAGGCAAAAATACCTAATCTAGACATTAAATAACTATTTATTCCCATTTCCCAAAATATTATTATTATTATTATTCTTTATTTATAAAGCGCCAGCATATTCCGCAGCGCTGTACAATAAACACAGTATAGACAGGGTTACAATACATTGAACAACATTTGACAAACAGTACAGGAGGAGATGAGGGCCCTATTCCCGTAGGAACTCACAATCTGGGAGGGTTGGGGTTGGAAACAGGAGGAGAGGACTGTAAGGTGAGAGTGATTGATGGTTGAGTCAGTGAGTTGGGTGGTAGGCTTCCCTAAATAGGAACGTTTTAAGGGAGCGTTTGAAGGAAGAGAAGTTAGGGGAAAGTCTGACAGTACGAGGGAGAGCGTTCCAGAGAGTGGGGGCTGCGCGTGAGAAATCCTGCAGTCTATCATGGGAAGAGGTGATGCGGGGAGAAGCTAGGCGCAGGTCATTGTTTGACCTTAGGGAGCGGGCTGGGGTGTATTTGGTGATTAGTGAGGACAGGTAGTGGGGAGCTGAGTTAGTGAGGGTTTTGTAGGTAAGGATAAGGATTTTGAACTTAATTCTGCAGTGGATGGGGAGCCAGTGAAGGGACTCGCAGAGGGGAGCGGCAGAGACAGAGCGGCGGGTGAGGTGAATTAGACTGGCCGAGGCGTTCAGGATGGATTGGAGGGGGGAGAAAAAGAAAAGTATAATAACTTGAATGTAAAAGTTAATTTATATAATAATCAACATGAGTCAGATCTATATCTGTGTGTTTTCCTATGTTCAGCTTCACTCCACAGACTGCATACACACCTGCATTCACACACACTCTCAAGAAATACATTCTCATTTTCCCAAATCCATTCCTTTCTCACACTTATCTAGGGGATTAAATAAAAAAAAAAAAATATTCCATAATCTAATACCGTAGTCCACAGTGCGAGATCAAGGTTTGGTCTTTTTCAACATCCCAGCTTGAGACCAGCGGCGTAGCGTGGGTTGTCAGCACCCGGGGCAAGGCAAGAATTGTGCGCCCCCCAACCTGTGGACATGGTAACACACCATGATTCCCTTCCACCAGTAGAGTATTGACCCCGTTACCCCACAAGCACATGTATTGTATATTAACAAAATACTGATATAATAAAAAAAATGAAACACACATGCCGCCCCACGCTACGCCACTGCTACCAGTCACCCTGTCCCAGTATACCCTAGCATAGGTCCACTCTCACACTATACCCAGTCACTCTCTCCCAGTACCCCTAGTCACCCTCTAAGTAACCCAGTCACTCTCAGTACCCCCACTTTCTCCCAATACCTCCATTCACTCTCTATCCAAGTACCCCAAGTCACTCCCTCCCAGTACCCTAGTGGAGACCGAATTTTAAAAGGTGCTGCAGGACAGGCTCCTCCCTCCCTCCTTCCTGTTCAGCGGCTGCAGGGCTGCCAGCGGTGGGGGGCTGGAACAGGGCTTCAAGGGGGACTGACAAGCGTGGTACAGGGTGTTTTGTTGAATAATGCTGCACTGCTTCATGTGACTCATGTCAGCGTTAAGGAGGAGTTGGGACAGGACCAGAATTTTATGTCCTGGTCTTCCCTTCTGGACGCGGAGTGCCAAGTCACCGCTAGTGTGGCAAAACTGGCGGACACCTTGCTGATCCCTGCTGGAAAATATTAGTGGTTCAAATTTCTCTTGAAGTTTTGCGCCCCCTAAGAAAATTGCGCCCGGGGCGACCCCTCCCGAGGCACCCCCCACGCTACGCCACTGCTTGAGACGCATAATCATTAAATGTCATCAGAGCTCCCACCATAAGGACTCCTGAACAAGCTGTCTCTTTGCGCTGGTTGCTTATTACCTGTGACCTTGACACAAAATGTCCATGATTCGTTCCATATGCAGTCATTGTGACTGTCAGGTTTCTTGATGATACGATACGGTTGTAGCAACAATAAAGAAAAGAAAAAAGAAAGAAAATATGGTATACCCCGCTAATCATATACATCCATTCATTCATTAGCACTCTCAAGTGCACGAAAACAATAAAAATGTTAATTTACACAAGAAGAGACACAGATAATAAATTTTAAAATTTCCCTTCAAAATTGTACTACTTCTGACCCATTGTTAGAGAAAAATATATATACGCAACTTTGGCTCAAAAGGGAAATAGCCGAAGTGCATACTCCACCCATTCTAAATATCAAAAAATAATTAAATTACTATCCTATTCAGTCTTGTTCGGTGTTTTGAAACAAACCTGGTGTTTATAAAACACACCGATCTTAACCCCTTAAGGACCGCTGACGTACCCTGTACGTCCTGTCCACGGGTCTCCCTTAGACCCGCGGACGTACAGGGTACGTCAGCGGTGCCAAATCCCCATCCCGCCCGATACTCATCTCCCTCGCTGGATCCCTCGGCGATCTGGCAGGGAGGAAGCCTGCCCATGTGATTTACATGGGCAGGCGAGGCTGATGACGTCGCCACGCTGCGTGGTGACGTCATCAGCAGGCGTCCCCATGCAAATCAATGGAGGGGAGGGGGGTCTCCTTCAGAGCCCCCTATCTCCCCAACCATTGAAGCTAGGGAGATGCTGTTTGCACCGCAGAAAAGGGGAGAGTCTCCCCTTTTCAGCGGTGTATAGCATTAACAGTTTCGCCGCCGAATCACGTTTCGGCGCCAAAACGCGATTCGAACCTGGAGGGGGGCTGACATCTTGGATGTCAGCCAAACCTCCAGGTCCCCCCCCCCACCCACTGACAACCTCACCATATGTGTGAGGATGTCAGTGGGCCAGTTAACCATCTAGCTGCCATGTAGAGATAAGGGGATCCTAAGGATCCCCATATCTCCCGATCCACGGCAGCTAGATGGTCATATTTGACATCATTTTAAAGGCCTGATCATGGCCTTTCCAAATGATACCAAACATGACCAGGTTTGGTTTCAGGATTTTTTAAAAAAAAAAAAAATAAATAAAGTTTTTTTTAAAAAAGTTTTTTTGTCTGGGGGGGGGGGGTTTAATTAAATAGGACCTAGGCTGTCATCTCAAAATAATTAGCACAAAATGGTCAGAATGAGCGCAGCGCACATAGGTTAACTGTCTCAGCAGTGAAGGGGTTAAAAAGCATACACATGTAAAAATTGGGTATTTCTAGTGTCGGGACAAAATTTTTAACCTATTTAGCCGGGGTCTTTTTGGGTGGTTGTAGATTTTGGGGATTAAATTACGAAAAGGTGTGTTTTTAACCATTTTTTCATCATATTTCATATTTTTTTTTATAGTAAATTATTCGATATGATGGAAATAATGGTATTTCTAGAAAGTCCATTTAATGGCGGGAAAAAGGTGTATAATATGTGTGGTTTGAATAAACGAGTAAGGAAAATTTGACCTAAACACTAACAGCGCAGAAACGTAAAAACAGCAGCGGTCACTAAAAGACGGATTTGTGTAAAACTGCCCGGTCACTAAGGGGTTAAATAAACCAGAAAAATAAAAACCACAAATCCTAAAATGTGTCAGGGAATTTGAACAATATTGATTGTAACCAAACAAAAATAAAATAAAAGACAAAATAATTATCACTTAGACGACAACACAAAGATAATCCATCAGCATATAAAAATACATTATCTTCTTTGTCTTATTGGTTGAAAATAAGTTTTGTAAAACTGACATGTCTTAAGTTTTATTTCCAAATCAATGATCTTTAATCACATGGTTTATTGGTGAGTTGTTGATAAAATTGGCGTCCGATAATTCCTTATTATCCGGTTGATGTAACATTGTAATGTGAAATGATAATGTGTTTGAGTAAATTTCCTTAAATTCCAACAGCTTTATCAATATTGGTATTCAATAATCTTCCATCTAGTTTGAGCAAAGTTGGCATGCATGGGTAATTTTCACCTAAAGTATAAAACTTGGAAAAAAATGTATTAAACCTGTCAAAAACTTAAAAATTTATATGGTTAAAATACTTTTAAAATGGAGAAAAAAAAAATGCAACACTTTTTTTTGGACAAAGAAAAAGAAGTGGTCATGAGAGAGAGAAAATGGAGGAGGCTAAGAAAAGAATGTGAAAACTTTTTTACTTTTGCAACAGTCACCATTTGTCAGGCTGGGAGTGCAGCGGTGGGTGAAGTAAGCCCATGATGCAGTGATCGTAGGAGTCACACAGGTTGCTGGGTACTGAAGGTTTATTAAAATAATTAACAAAACAAATAGTAATTGATATGAGCACTAACAGGCAGGCAACAGACTGTATGCAGGTTTCAGCTTGAAGAACAAGGATTCTTGAGAGCGGGGTACACTTGAAATCAAGGATACTTGGGAGCAGGGTTCCACTTGGGAGCATCACTGGAGGGATTCAGGTACAATGGTAGGGAGCTTCAGGGACAGGCCTGGTTGTCTGCACTTCCAGGAACGTTTATGTTGAAACCCTGATGGGAGGGTGGATCCCTCTTTTAAGCAGGCTTCATTTAGGTGAAATAGCATACACCTGTAGGTACCACAACAGAAGCTTAACAGCCAGATAGGCAGGTGAATAAGGGTTTGCCAGGGATTAGGTGCGGGCACAGGCTTGATTCTTGACAGTACCCCAACCCAAGGAGCGCCTTCCGGGCACGAACAATCAGATGTACAGCAAGGGGGCCACTTATTTTTTCCTGCGCCGCCGCCGTTGGGGGCCATGACCCATCACCTCCAAGGATGAGGTTTGGGTGGTCAAGGTGGTCTCAGGGGTTTCAAGGTCTGCTCGGCGTATCACGATACCTTGCACACTGTAGGGTATCGTGGGATCCATATCTGAGGTGCTAGCGAGCACAGTGGATTCGGAGTCGTCTAGATATATGGGGTTGCTGGTGGCAACCAGATCGGGAGCAGAAAAATGTCCACGGGCTAATGCTACCTGTACCTGAGACTGCAGGAACTTGTGGTTCAGCTGAATGTCCTGTATGGTATGGGTAAGGGTATTCACCTGGGCTGCCATGGCAGAGACAAGTACCAGGACTTCACTAGATGGATTGGCTTTACCAGGAGTTGGCAGGGTAGTTGCAGCGGTATCAGTCTCCACAAACGCTGCTTTGGTGGCAGCAGTTGGGGCTTGGACCTCGGTACAGCACGGCTCTTGTGGGGCTTGGACCTCGGTACAGCACGGCTCTTGTGGGGCTTGGACCTCGGTACAGCACGGCTCTTGTGGGGCTTGGACCTCGGTACAGCACGGCTCTTGTGGGGCTTGGACCTCGGTACAGCACGGCTCTTCTGGGGCTTGGACCTCGGTACAGCACGGCTCTTCTGGGGCTTGGACCTCGGTACAGCACGGCTCTTCTGGGGCTTGGACCTCGGTACAGCACGGCTCTTGTGGGGCTTGGACCTCGGTACAGCACGGCTCTTGAGCGACAACTGGAGAGTCTGCGGGATGCAGGGCAGCGACAACTGGAGAGCCTGCGGGATGCAGGGCAGCGACAACTGGAGAGCCTGCGGGATGCAGGGCAGCAACAACTGGAGAGCCTGAGGCCTGTTGAAGCTTGACCATGGGGTTCAGGCAAGGCCGAGAAGCTGGCTTAGGTTTTTTAGGCAACCCGTGAACCGAGGGCCAGGTGCATATGATGGTGCCTATGTAGGCGGTTTTCCTGCACTGTGGACTGGAGACATATTTGGGCAGAACTCTATTATTGTGGAGTGATCTCCAAGCGCTTTTGGGATTCTGAAACACCTGCAGGTCTGCGCATCTGACCACAGTCCCATTGGAACCATATGTGAACCCAGGGGGCAAGGGTTCCATAGTGATGGTGCCTTCGGGGGTAGAGACAGTGGTGCCAATATGTGCATTTCCTTGGCATGGTTGTCCAGAAACCAGCCAGACTTGCGGCTGTGAGGAGCGGGAGTCTCAACCTTTTTGAATCCCAGAGCCCTCCTTGGTATGGAGGCAGCTGGACTCTGCAGCAACAGTGATTCTTCGAGGTCAAGGAGGCAGGAGTTGGCTTCCAGATCTCGGGGTTCTGGTTTCACCGATGACTTGAAGACGGTTGCCGGGGCGCAGACAGCGACACCAAGGTACCTGGAATGCTGGTTGCGAGTGGTTGGTGTCTTCTGAGAAGGGGAGGCAGCAGCTATCTTCATGGGGATTTCAGGTTCATATTCTGGAGGTAGGGTGGACTTGAACTCCATGGTTTCAGCAGGATTGGGGTCTTCATGGTCTGTGACCTCAGGATATGTTTCCAGTGACACCATCCTATTTGGCTGGCACCTTTGGAGCTTATCAGAGTAGGCCTCCATAGACTTTTAATACACAGTCCTTGTTTTAGCAGGTGTGGGTTTTCTGGACAAGGACTTGGTAGGAACAGTTTCCCTTTTTGGTCTGGTGGGAGCAGACTTGACAGGCACTGCCTTCTTGAACTTGGTGGGCAGTGCTTCACTAGGCATTGGGAACACAGACGGAGTAGAAAAGGGTTCTCTGGCCTTGATAGAAAAAGTCCTTTTTGAATTAACAGGTGCAGACTTGGGAGTAGCACCAGGTAGCACTGGGGATTGCAGGATTTCATTTGCAACTCCAGGGAAAGTGCTGGGCAGCTTTCCCCACAGTAGAAGCAGAGCTTCTGGGACCTTCTCCTAGCGATTTCTTCAGATGTTAGGGGTCCTCTACCCACTTTCTTTGGAGCTGGAGTGCACACCTTAGTAGGAGGTGCCATTTAAACCCTGCTGCATACTTGCAAAAACAGAGTCCAAATGTTGCAGGAGGTCTTGAATTGCTTTTCTGAGGTACTCCATAACGATTTGGATCACCGCGGACTCACTGTGTGAAGGCTTCGACATTCTGTCTGGCTGGGAGTGCGGCGGTGGGTGAAGTAAGCCCATGATGCAGTGATCGTAGGAGTCACACAGGTTGCTGGGTACTGAAGGTTTATTAAAGAATAAACAAAACAAATAGTAATTGATAGGAGCACTAACAGGCAGGCAACAGACTGTATGCAGGTTTCAGCTTGAAAACGAGGATTCTTGAGAGCGGGGTACACTTGAAAACGAGGATTCTCAAGAACGGGGTACACTTGAAAACAAGGATTCTTGAGAGCGGGGTACCTTGATAGTGAGATTCTCCTTGGGAGCAGGGTTCCACTTGGGAGTATCACTGGAGGGATTCAGGTACAATGGTAGGGAGCTTCAGGGACAGGACTGGTTGTCTGCACTTCCAGGAATGTTTATGTTGAAGCCCTGATGGAAGGGTGGATCCCTCTTTTAAGCAGGCTTCATTTAGGTGAAATAGCATACACCTGTAGGTACCACAACAGAAGCTTAACAGCCAGATAGGGGAATCTGTAACCTGCATACAAACATAGGCAGGTGAATAAGGGTTTGCCAGGGATTAGGTGCGGGCACAGGCTTGATTCTTGACACCATTTTTTCCTAAAATGCTCTTCAATTCAAATAAAAAAACACATAACAAAAATATCAAACTGGGAAAGAAAGTATAGAAGGGCATGTTAAAAACTTGACGCGTTAACTAGCAAAGTTCTCAGAGGAAACTCAGAGAAAAAAGATTATTAATAAACATTTAAAACTACAATCATTATTAAGGATATTGGTTAAAAACAAACATTCAAACGTGAGGTGTTTGTGCAGCTATTTTACAACCTGTTTTATTCCCTCCAAGAATATTCAATGGGGGCACAGTCATACGTTGTTGCACTTCACACCAAAAGACAAAAACATCAGATAGCAAAAAATAAAACTAGACATCTGGCTACCACTGCAGAAAAAGAAACAATCAAACAATACTCAGATACCAAACTACAACCTTCCATCTCCCTTAGTCAACTAAAATAAAACAACAAAAAAACCCACCTTCTCTCATTTGGAATCTGCCTAATTTCCTTTCTACAGTGCTACTAAACCTGTAGGCGCTTTCCTTTAAACTTTCACTCAAATCCTTCAGCTTTATATCACTTCATCCTCTTAGATTCCAAACAACTAAACATGAACCTACATATGTATTCCATTATACAAGTTACAAACACTGTAAATAATCTCAGTCAGCCATTTTGGCAAAACATATAACCTATATTAAGGTGTGGTCAATCCCTTAGTGCTGGACTCAAACAAAGACCAGAGGAAAATAACCGACCACGCCTCTTTTGGGAAAATTTATAACTTCTATTAAGGCAGATTGAGCCCATCACCTTGATACACTAATTTATTTTATATATATATCATACATCAACTTATAACATAACATTCACATGTAACCTGCCTTGTCAGAGTATTGACTTTCTATGTTCATCTTTCAAACATAAGCTAAGAATAAAAAAAGCAGTCATTTTTGAAATTTACTGTAAAAGTAAAGCCCTATTGTCTCCATTTCCTGTACCTTTTTTTTTCTTTTTACATGAGGCAAGGCAGTAAAGACACATAGAAACAAAGCAACCTGTTGTAAGAGAAGCAGTCCCTATACATAAATTACATATAAAAAACACAATATCAAAACTACGAAATACAAAACATCAAAGATAAACACATATATTAATAGTTAGTAGAGACAAACATTTAAATAAACAGACGTAATCAATGGCAAGAAACAAAAATAAAAAAATAAAAAATAAAAAAATGGCAAGAATGCAAAAGAAAAATTGCTCTCAATGGAAGCAACGCTATTTTGTCTTCTATCTTGCTATATGCGAAGAAACCAAACCTAATCAATTAAAATAAAATGCTCACAATTACAAGATATTGACGAGCCAGAAACACCAGAATTGAAGTACAAGATAGACACAGAACGGAGACAATACAACTAGAAACATCTCTTTTCCTTTTTTTATGAGTTCAATTTCCAGCATATACAATACACTATACTCAGCACAACACACGTGAGGTCCTCAAACGATTTTTCCTTTACTACAATACATTAAATGACAAAAACAAACCAAGACAAAGAGTCGAACCTTGCACCAAAAAAAAATAAAAAATCAACAAGCTCTGAACCATAGCTTTAACTTAAAGGAAAATAAACAAAAACCAAGCCTGGAGGCAAGTTCGCAAAATCTGAACAAGCAAATGTAAGGATACATTCGAATGGCAAATCTCACTTCGGACAACAACTGATAAATTTGGATTTTAAAGCAAACAAAAACAAATTCCCTATAATAATTACCATTTATGAAATTTCAATAAACCCGTTTCAAGTTTCTTCTTATATATCAAAATTGAAGTAAGGCGCTGCGCGACTCTGATCAGAGGAGACGATAGACACAACCACACCGAGATATGGCAGATTATCATCTGATCAGTTCGTGATCTGTCAGGTCCGTTTATTATTTCAACATCCAATATAAATGTTCGTTATATATAAAAACTTCCTGCAGTGTTCACTTCCAACATAGGAATGTGATACAACAACCAATCAGAGCAGATACATTTCTACGTCAGAGTTTAACCAACAGTGAGACAAAAATTACTACATTTGATTCAGAGATGGCTTTTTTTCTAGCTTACACTGTTCACACACCCTTTCCTGCACACAAAGGAAATGGCTAAATTCCACAGGCTAACATCCTATGCAAGTAAAAGACTTGCAGGGTTTGACACTTATAATGGGGGGGGGGTGGATTTCACACTAATGCAAAATTAAAAAACTACCTATCATATTAAAATACCTTTCATCTGTATTGGATGCTGTGTCTCTGTATTGGATGCTGTGACTCTGTATTGGATGTTGTGACTCTGTATTGGATGTTGTGACTCTGTATTGGACGCTGTGTCTGTATTGGATGCTGTGTCTCTGTATTGGACGCTGTGTCTGTATTGGATGTTGTGTCTCTGTATTGGACGATGTGTCTGTATTAGATGTTGTGTCTCTGTATTGAATGCTGTGACTGTATTTATTTATTTATCTATAAAGTGTTTTTCCAGGACGGATACATTGAGATTTCTCTGGTTTTCAGTTTGTCCTGGATTCAAGAACATTGAATTGTTACAGAAACACAAAGTAATAAATGCAAGATATTAAAAACACAAATATACAGATTAACCCAGAAAATAAATATAAAGGAAATATAGTCACTGTTACATGTTTACAGGTGCATTCTGTATATAGTCACTGTGTTACATGTTTACAGGTGCATTCTGTATATAGTCACTGTGTTACATGTTTACAGGTGCATTCTGTATATAGTCACTGTGTTACAGGTTTACAGGTGCATTCTGTATATAGTCACTGTGTTACATGTTTACAGGTGCATTCTGTATATAGTCAATGTGTTACAGGTTTACAGGTGCATTCTGTATATAGTCACTGTGTTACATGTTTACAGGTGCATTCTGTATATAGTCACTGTGTTACATGTTTACAGGTGCATTCTGTATATAGTCACTGTGTTACAGGTTTACAGGTGCATTCTGTATATAGTCACTGTGTTACATGTTTACAGGTGCATTCTGTATATAGAAACATAGAAAAATGTCGGCAGATAAGAACCTTTCGGCCCATCTAGTCTGCCCAATTACATGGATACTTAACCTGGATTTATCTTTTGTTTAGGATAGCCTTATGCCTATCCCATGCCTGCTTAAATTCAATTACTGTTTTGGCCTCTACCACTTCAACTGGAAGGCTGTTCCATGTATCCACCACCCTCTCAGTAAAATAATGCTTCCTGATGTTACTTTTAAACCTTTGCCCCTCTAATCCAAGACTATGTCCTCTTGTTTTGCTACTTTGTTTCATTTTAAATATACTCCCTTCCTCTACCTTGTGGATTCCCTTTACGTATTTAAATGTTTCTATCATATCTCCTCTGTCTCGTCTTTTTTCCAATCTGTACATGTTAAGATCATTAAGCCTTTCCTGGTAACTTTTCTCCTTCAAGCCGTACACCATTTTAGTAGCCCTTCTCTGAACTCTCTCTCTAAGGTGTCTATATCCTTCTGGAGATACGGTCTCCAGTACTGCACACAGTACTCCAAGTGAGGTCTCACCAGTGCTCTGTACAGTGGCATGATCACTTCCCTTTTCCTACTGCTAATACCTCTCCCTACACAACTAAGCATTCTGCCAGCATTTCCAAGCATTCTGCCAGCATTTCCTGCTGCTCTATTACATTGACTACTTACCCTTAGATCCTCTGAAATAATAACCCCTAAATCCCAACCCTCAGATGTATCAAATATTCTATATTCAGCCCTTGGGTTTTTACGTCCCAGGTGCATTATCTTGCACTTATCCACATTAAAACTCAATTGCCACAGCTCCGACCATTTTTTTAGTTTACCTAAATCATTTGTCATTTGGCTGATCCCTCCAGGAACGTCAACCCTGTTGCAAATCTTTGTGTCATCAGCAAAAAGACATACTTTTCCATTAATACCTTCTGCAATATCACTAATAAAAATATTAAATAGAATGGGTCCAAGTACTGACCCCTGAGGTACCCCACTGGTAACAAGACCTTGCGCCGAATAAACTCCATTTACCACAACCCTCTGTTGTCTGTCACTCAGCCACTGCCTAATCCATTCAACAATATTGGAATCCAAACTCAAAGATTGCAATTTATTGATAAGCTTCTATGCGAAACAGTATCAAAAGCCTTACTGAAATCTAAATAAGCAATGTCTACTGCACCACCTGTGTCTATTATTTTTGTTACCCAATCAAAAAAATCAATAAGATTAGTTTGGCATGATCTCCCTGAGGTAAACCCATGTTGTTTCTGAGCCTGTAATCTATGTGTTTTTAGATGTTCAACAATCCTTTCCTTTAACATGGTTTCCATTAATTTCCCCACTACTGACGTAAGACTAACTGGCCTATAGTTCCCAGATTCCTCCCTACTACCCTTCTTGTGAATGGGCACAACATTTGCTAATTTCCAGTCTTCTGGGATGACTCCCGTTGGCAAGGATTGGTTAAATAAATCTGTTAACGGTTTTGCTATTACATCACTGAGCTCTTTTAACTTAGGGTGGATCCCATCAGGCCCCATTGACTTATTTGTCTTTACTTTAGACAGCTGCTGTAGAACCTCCTCCTCTGTAAACTCATATGTAAATGTCTCTTTAGTTTTTCCTCCTAACTGAGGTCCCTTTCCTTCCTTTTCTTCTGCAAAGACTGAACAAAAATATTCATTGAGGCAGTCAGCGAGACTTTTATCCTCTTCTACATACCTTCCTTCCTTTGTTTTTAATCTAACTAATCCTTGTTTTACTTTTCTTTTCTCGTTTATGTATCTAAAAAATGTTTTGTCCCCCTTTTTTACTGACTGAGCTATTTTCTCTTCTGCGTGTGCTTTGGAATCGCTTATAAATTGCTTTGCCTCTTTCTGCCTAATCTTATAGGTTTGCCTATCTTCTTCACTCTGAGGTTTTTTATAATTATTGAATGCTGTCTTTTTGTTTTTCACTATTTTGGCCACTTCTGTAGAGTACCACAGTGGTTTGTTCCCTTTTTTGTTTTTGCTAACAAGCCGAATGCAATTGCCTGTGGCCTTCAATAATGCTTCCTTTAAATAATCCCATTTCTCCTGGACTCCCTTTAAATTCCTCCAGTCTGATAATGACTCCTTCACACAAAATCTCATTTTAGAAAAATCAGTTTTTTTAAAGTCTAAAACTTTTGTTTTTGTGTGGTGCGCAGTGGCGTAGCGTGGGGGGTGCCTCGGGGGCGGTCGCCCCGGGCGCAATTTTCTTAGGGGGCACAAAACTTCAAGAGAAATTTGAACCACTAATATTTTCCAGCAGGGATCAGCAAGGTGTCCGCCAGTTTTGCCACACTAGCGGTGACTTGGCACTCCGCGTCCAGAAGGGAAGACCAGGACATAAAATTCTGGTCCTGTCCCAACTCCTCCTTAACGCTGACATGAGTCACATGAAGCAGTGCAGCATTATTCAACAAAACACCCTGTACCACGCTTGTCAGTCCCCCTTGAAGCCCTGTTCCAGCCCCCCACCGCTGGCAGCCCTGCAGCCGCTGAACAGGAAGGAGGGAGGGAGGAGCCTGTCCTGCAGCACCTTTTAAAATTCGGTCTCCACTAGGGTACTGGGAGGGAGTGACTTGGGGTACTTGGATAGAGAGTGAATGGAGGTATTGGGAGAAAGTGGGGGTACTGAGAGTGACTGGGTTACTTAGAGGGTGACTAGGGGTACTGGGAGAGAGTGACTGGGTATAGTGTGAGAGTGGACCTATGCTAGGGTATACTGGGACAGGGTGACTGGTAGCAGTGGCGTAGCGTGGGGCGGCATGTGTGTTTCATTTTTTTTATTATATCAGTATTTTGTTAATATACAATACATGTGCTTGTGGGGTAACGGGGTCAATACTCTACTGGTGGAAGGGAATCATGGTGTGTTACCATGTCCACAGGTTGGGGGGCGCACAATTCTTGCCTTGCCCCGGGTGCTGACAACCCACGCTACGCCGCTGGTGGTGCGGCTCCATCCCTGTTCTGATATTAAACCACACTGACTGGTGATCACTAGATCCCAAATTTTCACCTACAACAACGTCTGATACCAAACCTCCATTTGTGAGTATTAAATCCAATATGGTCTCTTTACGGGTCGGCTCCTCAACTACTTGTGTTAGAGATAATCCCAGTAGGGAGTTTAGAATATTTGTACTCCTGGTGCACCCAGCTATTTTGGTTTTCCAGTTCACATCAGGAAGATTAAAGTCCCCCATGATAATAACTTCCCCCTTCATTGTCATTTTGGCTTTTTCCTCAAACAGCAGATTATCTAGCTCTTCTACTTGTCCAGGGGGTCTATAGATCACACCTACACGAGCTACTGTATGATTGCCAAATGTTAGCGTAACCCAAACTGACTCTATGTTCACCTCGCTCACTTTTATTTGGTTCATTTTTATGTTGCTTTTCACATACAGGGCCACTCCTCCTCCTTTCCTACCTTCTCTGTCTTTTCTATATAAAGAGTATCCCGGTATTGTTATGTCCCAGTTATTTTTCTCACTGAACCATGTCTCAGTAACCGCCACTAAATCTACTTTTTCAGCTGCCATCATTGCCTCCAGTTCATTGATTTTATTGACTAAACTGCGAGCATTTATAGACACGACTCTGAGCTTGTCATTTTTTACCCCGCATGTTGCTTGCACCCTCCAATTTAGTTTTGGGGGACAATCGGGCAGATTGTTTTTTACCCTTTTGTCCCCCCCTACTAGTTTAAATATTCCATTGTGAAGCCTTTGAACTTCTCACTGAGAACATATGTTCCCCTATGAGTAAGATGCAAACCATCTTTTTTATACAGTTCCTTTCTGCTCCAATTAGAGCTATCATGGGACACAAAGGCAAATCCTTGCTCCCGACACCATTCCCGAAGCCACAAATGAAATTCCCTAGTGCGCATCTGCCTATCTTGAGTGTTATGCGCAGGCAGAAACCTCATTGCTAGCCAAGTCATTTGTCCCTAGATGGACTAGAATGTCCACTTCCCCTTCCTGCTTTGCTTGTTTAACAATATTGAGAATACGTCTCTTGTCTCTACGTGCAGTAGCCCCAGGAAGACATCTCACCAAACCACTACTCTCCAGCTCAACACCTCTTATGATAGAATAACCCAGCAACAATTGCCTTCTATCAAGTCCCACCTTTTCCTTTTTGTCCTTGGTTGCAGTCTTGCATACCTTAGGCATAGGGGATGTAGTCACTGTGTTACATGTTTACAGGTGCATTCTGTATATAGTCACTGTGTTACATGTTTACAGGCGCATTCTGTATATAGTCATTATGTTACATGTTTACAGGCGCATTCTGTATATAGTCACTGTGTTACAGGTTTACAGGTGCATTCTGTATATAGTCACTGTGTTACATGTTTACAGGTGCATTCTGTATATAGTCACTGTGTTACATGTTTACAGGTGAATTCTGTATTGAGGTATGTTAATAGGGAGCTCTTAAGTGACTTTAGACTGGGGAAGATTTGGAGGCTGTGACTGTATTGGAGGCTGTGACTCTGTATTGGATTCTGTGTTTGTATTGGATGCTGTCTCTGTATTGGAGGCTGTGACTCTGTATTGGACGCTGTGTCTCTATATTGGATGTTGTGTCTCTGTATTGGAGGCTGTGTGTCAGTGAAGTGGAATCAGGCTGGAAGATGGTTGCCATTATGAGCCAGGCGGCCATCTTGTTCAGAATATTGGTTCTCTTGAAAATAACTAGGTAGGTTTTAGCTGAAACTAGAATGAAGCATACGTAGAAATTTAGGAATGTGTTAGATTAGCAGAAAAGCAATTAAAACCTGAGAAAGATCCAGACTGTTCCTGGCACGAAGGGACAGATTGAGAAGTGGATACACCAAGGTCACAGAGGCCCGCAGAGAGACAAAGGGGAGTATAGAAGACAGACCAGGTGTTATCGGGCAACAAACACAGGCGCTAGGGAGGTATTAACCCTCGTGGGGTGGGAGAGTGTCACCGGGAGGTGGGTTAATTGGGATGTACCTAATTATGTATTTGGAGTATAAGATCTCATGTCACGGTGAGTTCGAGGCTCACTCTTTGCGATTCAATCCTGTGTGAGCATTTGTTTGACGACACAAATAAAGTTTGCCTTTCCTGAAGAGACTCGTGTTCAGACAATCCTTGCTCGTGTCCGGTCCGGCCTCGTCCCGAGTGAAACTAGCAAATTCTAGTTACATTTCTTGGGGGCTCGATAGCCAGGATACGGGCCCTTGCCGGCATGGCAACGACTGCTGGACACTGTAGCGGTTGACTGCAGGTGCGAGTGATCCCACTGGTTGGGCGTCCGTTGAAGGTGAGCTGACATCTGCAGGCACCGAGCAGGATTTCCTGTTCAGTGGACCTCGTCTCGTCCCAAATGGACCCCCGGCCCGGAAACACTGGGACACCACCGAGTCTGAGGAAACAGCAAGCAGCGTGGCGATAGGTAAAGTGTTTTCTATGTTTGTATGTCTAATGGAGATACCGGTATAAAGGGAAACGTCTGGCCATAGTCAGATAAGGAGACCCGCGGCCACGGTCTCGTTGACATACCGCACCCCACGCCGACAGCACGGACAAGCAAAGGAGCCAGAGTGGCTAGCGCGTGTCTGAACCCAGGGGATCGGATGTTAACTAAACGGTAGTTCTGTATGTGAGGGAGAAGGGAGCCACGTGGAGTTGCATAATCGTAGTCAGTGTTTGTAAATAGAGCTTCTGCACGTGGACAAAGGAAAGGAGGAGAGATTTCTGTGACTGGGCTGAGAGCCCTGAGTCAGTGCTAGTGTGTACGTCGTGTAGTGAAGAGGGCTCATTGGGGCCAACGGTAGCTGCAGAGGAAGTGTTGCCGGGTGGGTAGATTACCCATAGGCAAATTGGAATTGCAGACGGAAGTGTAGTTATAGAACGGGGTGCACATAGTCACAAGCAGACAAGAGTTAGAGTTCAATTAACGGGGTATAAGGAGCCAAAAGGAGGGATGGTGTGCCCTCGGCTAGTAGAAAGAGTTGAATTGTTTATGTATTGTTTTGTGCTGAACGTATCTGGTACAGTATGGGTTGTGAATGATTGCTGAGAGTGCTGTGAGTGATTGAGCGCCTACTCGCCTAGCGAGAAAGCAAACTTGAGAGTGGACTCCCAAGGTACATTTCCGGCTCAGGCGACTGCAGTCTGGCTACTGACGGAGGAAGCAAATCCGATATATATGAATTGTTGACTGAAGTACCAGAAGGTAAATTTCAAGTGTTTTGTGCTAAACGTAATATCTGCATTGTGAGAAGGTTACCGCCCGTAAGAGTAACAATGGGCAACGGGTCGTCCAAACCCAAGACGGTTAAAAAAGGTGAAACGTCCTTGGGGTAAATGGTGCGGAATTTTGAAGTGTTATATGCAACACATAATTATAAAATAAATTTAAATAAAGAAAAGTTAAAATTATTGTGTACAATGGTATGGCCACAGTTAGTTCCTGAGTGGCCAGAACAAAGGTCTATGGACTCGGAGCTAATACAGAGAGTGCACTCCCAGGTAACCGGGAGATATGGTCATCCTGAACAATACCCGTATATAGATATATGGAGGTACTGTGTGAGAGATAAAAGCCATTTTTGTTATGTTAGTAGGGCAAAGAAAAAAAAAAGTATGCCCTCAAATAAATATAAATATGAATGTGAAAATAAGTATATATATATATATATTTAGTGTTTTAATATACCAGTAAATTAAACAAAGATAATTTACAAGTTTTGTGTGGATTATGTAATGATCTGCAGGAGTCTCTGAGCCCCCACTTCCCCCTGGGCCAGAAGAAAGAGAGAACAGGTTTTTTTTTTTCCGTATTCGCTCCCCCCCTCCTTTCTGGCACACACTGTCTGCACGGAGGAGAAGGAGGGAGTCAATTTTTTTTTTGTTCTCTGATGAACAGAGAAAGTAACCCTTTATGTGTCTGTGCAGTGAATTTAAGTTTACCAGAGAGATAAAGAAGAAAAATTACTATGTTTAGCTAATTTTTAATATGTGCTACAATAGAATGTATGAAGTCTGTTGAGTGCAAGATGTATGTTTTTATTTTGTGTTGATATATTTAGTTAAGTCTGTCTTGACAGACTATTTTAAAATAGTTTTATATAATCTAGGCTATATGTAAGAAAGTTTTATATTGTCTAGTATTGTTGTCCGTTTGTTTCAAGCAATATTGTGTAATGTGCTGATATTATTCCAAAAACTCTAGTTTTGTTCACAGAGCTAGAATTAAATAAAAGAGGGTGTCCTGGTTTTTATATTGTTACAGAGTGTAACAATAGTGAGTATTTATAATACAACATGTATTTTATGAAGTAAAATTAAAGTATATAATAATATACAATATTGTCTACCAGAATATAATAAAATTTATTAACAAATTAAATAGAAATATATGAAACGGTTAGAAGATAATATTAAAAGAGCAGTTCGAGAAATAATTAAAGTAACTAGTTTTATACTGTTTCATGTCCTATATAGTTAAGATATAGCGAAAGTATGATTAACCCCTTAGTGACCGGGCGGTTTTACACGAATCCGTCCGTTCGTGACCGCTGCTGTTTTTACGTTTCTGCGCTCTTAGTGTTTACGTCAAATTTTCCTCTTACTCGTTTATGTAACCCACACATATTTTACACTGTTTTTCTCGTCACTAAATGGACTTTATAAAGATACCATTTTTTTCATCATTTCATATAATTTACTATAAAAAATATTGTGAAATATGACACAAAAATTGAAAAAACACCACTTTTTCGAACTTTGACCCCCAAAATTTCTTATGTATCACAACCGTCAAAAAAATTCATTCTTTAGTAGTTTCTAAATTTAGTACTGAGTTTAGCAATACCCAATGTTTACATATTCCTCGCTTTTTCCTTATTTTATGCAACAATAAGTGCAAGTAGCACTTTGCCATTTCCAAAGAGTTTATTTTCAAAACTAGTGATAGTGACATTGTAACACTGATATCTGTCACTAATTCCTGAATAACCCTCCACATATACATATTTTTTTAGTACACAAATCAAGGTATTAAACTTGGGGTATTTTGACTCTTTCCATGCAAACCATTTTACCACAAATCAATGCCAAAGTTTGAGAAAAAAAAATAATTTGGTGATTTTTTTTTTTTTGAACGCAATTTAAGAATACATGTACTGTGAACTTTAAGGTTTACTGCCAAAAGCACCCCAAAATATGTTCAGCAACATCTTCTGAGTAAATTGATACCACCCAAGTATAGGTATGTCGGGTCATTTGGGGCTAAAAGGCCTTATTTGGGGGGTGCGCATTTCAGTTTTCCAACTTGGAATTTTCACATTTCGTCATCATGCACCCATGTCCTATTTGGGACATTTTTGAAAGCCGCCAAAGTAATTTACCCCCATCAAACCATATATTTTTAGAAAGGGCACACCCTGGGGTGCTTCAAAGAGTTGTATTTTAACACTTTCCATGCACTAGCTCTATGTCAAACTTCAGGTAGTCACTTTTTGTGTTATTTTTTTACACACATTGTACTTTAGGCATGAATTGTCAAATCCAGTTATGGGTTACTGCCAAAAAACACCCCAAAATATGTTCAGCAACATCTTCTGAGTAAATTGATACCACCCATGTATAGGTATGTCGGGTCATTTGGGGGCTAATAGGCCTTATTTGGGGGGTGCGCATTTCAGTTTTCCAACTTGGAATTTTCACATTTCGTCATCATGCACCCATGTCCTATTTGGGACATTTTTGAAGCCGGCCAAAGTAATTTACCCCCATCAAACCATATTTTTTAGAAAGGGCACACCCTAGGGTGCTTCAAAGAGTTGTATTTTAACACTTTCCATGCACTAGCTCTATGTCAAACTTTCAGGTAGTCACTTTTTGTGTTATTTTTTCACACACATTGTACTTTAGGCATGAATTGTCAAATCCAGTTATGGGTTACTGCCAAAAAACACCCCAAAATATGTTCAGCAACATCTTCTGAGTAAATTGATACCACCCATGTATAGGTATGTCGGGTCATTTGGGGGCTAATAGGCCTTATTTGGGGGGTGCGCATTTCAGTTTTCCAACTTGGAATTTTCACATTTCGTCATCATGCACCCATGTCCTATTTGGGACATTTTTGAAGCCGGCCAAAGTAATTTACCCCCATCAAACCATATATTTTTAGAAAGGGCACACACCCTAGGTGCTTCAAAGAGTTGTATTTTAACACTTTCCATGCACTAGCTCTATGTCAAACTTTCAGGTAGTCACTTTTTGTGTTATTTTTTCACACACATTGTACTTTAGGCATGAATTGTCAAATCCAGTTATGGGTTACTGCAAAAAACCCCCAAAATATGTTCAGCAACATCTTCTGAGTAAATTGATACCACCCATATATAGATTTGTTCTGTTGTTTTTGGGGTGCTACGCCAATCTTTGACATGTGCTTGTCAATTTTCTAATTTGACATACAGTATCTTCTTTGCTTATCTTCTTTTTAGGGGCCTTTTTACATACCCCAGTTTTTATGAACGTGCATATATTTGGTAAGCTAACACCCCAAAGTATTGTAAATGGAGTGTTTTTATGCTATGGATGCATCCGTTTGCTCCAAACAAATTGGATACAGTTTGGTGCATTTTTCATTTTCACACCCACATCAGTTTTGGACTGTGATTTAGGAGACACTGTTGTTTTTACTGCATGAAAACTCTCCAGGTTGTTTTCTGCAAGGTCTCCGGAGTACACCCATGCCCCCCATGCATAGGTTTGCCAGGATTTTGGGAAGGTTCAAATACAATTTTTATGACTTTGTCATTGGAGTTGAAATTGAGATTATTTCTTCAGCTAGGCCTATCTTTGGTTTTGGGTCTACCGCATACCCCAGTTTGAATTATTGCCAGAAAATTGTTTATATTTGTTATGTTGACACCCCAAGGTATTGCATATGGAGTGCTTTGATGCCATGGATGCAACGGTTTTAGCCCAAAACATTTGAGAAGGTGTGTGGTGTAATTTTTCAATTTTCAGATTTTTACGCCCACAGTAGTTTTGGACTGTGATTTAGGAGACACTGTTGTTTGTTACTGCATGAAAACTCTCCAGGTTGTTTTCTGCAAGATCTCCTGAGTACACCCATGCCCCCCATGCATAGGTTTGCCAGGATTTTGGGAAGGTTCAAATACAATTTTTATGACTTTGTCATTGGAGTTGAAATTGAGATTATTTCTTCAGCTAGGCCTATCTTTGGTTTTGGGTCTACCGCATACCCCAGTTTGAATTATTGCCAGAAAATTGTTTATATTTGTTATGTTGACACCCCAAGGTATTGCATATGGAGTGCTTTGATGCCATGGTTGCAACGGTTTTAGCCCAAAACATTTGAGAAGGTGTGTGGTGTAATTTTTCAATTTTCAGATTTTTACGCCCACAGTAGTTTTGGACTGTGATTTAGGAGACACTGTTGTTTGTTACTGCATGAAAACTCTCCAGGTTGTTTTCTGCAAGATCTCTCTGAGTACACCCATGCCCCCCATGCATAGGTTTGCCAGGATTTTGGGAAGGTTCAAATACAATTTTTATGACTTTGTCATTGGAGTTGAAATTGAGATTATTTCTTCAGCTAGGCCTATCTTTGGTTTTGGGTCTACCGCATACCCCAGTTTGAATTATGCCAGAAAATTGTTTATATTTGTTATGTTGACACCCCAAGGTATTGCATATGGAGTGCTTTGATGCCATGGATGCAACGGTTTTAGCCCAAAACATTTGAGAAGGTGTGTGGTGTAATTTTTCAATTTTCAGATTTTTACGCCCACAGTAGTTTTGGACTGTGATTTAGGAGACACTGTTGTTTGTTACTGCATGAAAACTCTCCAGGTTTTTTCTGCAAGATCTCCTGAGTACACCCATGCCCCCCATGCATAGGTGTGCAAAGATTTTGGCAAAATACAGCACCAATTGTAGAACATAAAAATGTACGAATAAAATGTAAAAGTCTGGTGCCTGTCAAACTGGGGATGCTCTCTAGGGGGCACAGGCTGTTGTCACTGAAGTGCATGAAACGCAAAATGTTTTCATACCTTCTACGTGACATTGATTGGGGGTAAATGGGGGTAGAGCAGATGGGGCTACTGCTCCAGTAGGAGCAAATTGAGGGCTTCTTTATGATGCCCTCAGCATAGTAAGTGCCCAGAATTTCAGAAATTCTGGCACATCTAGCGGGGTCCATTGCTGCCTTGCCAAGTAGGAGTCTGGCTTCGCAGCACAATGCTGATGGGCATACAGATTTGATTGGGCCACGATGTGGCCCAACAAATCATCCCCCAAAAACACCTGCAAAAACTGTGTGGCGGTAAATCCTGCAACATCAATATTGATGCCAGGATTTGCCGTGAAAGGAGGGATATCTGGCCTCTGGCGATGAGGCACTACCCACTCCTCAGCTGGAGCTGTGCGTCTCCTGCTGGCAGGTGGTGACCCAGGATCTGCATCAGAAACATCACTAGATACATCAGCCAGCGTAGATAATGTATCTAGCGACGTCTCTGAGCAGTTAGCGGGGTCGAAATGAGGGTCTGAGTCTGACGCAGATGCCTCAGATTCTGACGCCAGGATGGCATATGCCTCCTCGGCGCTGTACACCCTCTCAGACATTATATATAATAGATTATAAAATTTTATAATTATTATATATATATAAGCGGATTGTTGGTTCTTAGAAGAACCGTTGGGTTTCACAAGAAAATACAAATAAACACCTAAATCTCTCTAAATCCCTCTAAACCTGCCTCAATTCTTCTAAATCTCCCTAAAATCTCTCTAAATCTGCCTCAATTTTTCTAATCTCACTAAATCTCACTAAAATCTCTAACCTGTCAAATCTGATCTCCCCCTCTCGCTCACCAAAACACAAGTGAGGAGAGGGAGGGAGAATCACAGAGGTCAGAGCCAATATTTACAAAATATTGACCTGACCTGACAAATTAGAAATTTTATTTTGATTTTTTCTAACTTCTGATTGGATGTTGCTAGCCTGCCTCTCTGAGGCAGGCTAGGAACATCCCACTCAGCCCCAAGATGACCCTGCCCTTAGAACCCTAACCCTAGCCCTAACCCTAACCTAACCCCTAACCCTAGCCCTAACCCTAACCCTAACCCTAGCCCTAACCCTAACCCTAACCCTAACCCTAACCCTAACCCTACCCCTAACCCTAACCCTAACCCTAACCTACCTACCCTAACCCTACCCCTAACCCTAACCCTAACCCTACCCCTAACCCTACCCCTAACCCTACCCCTAACCCTAACCCTACCCCTAACCTAACCCTACCCCTAACCCTACTAACCCTAACCCTACCCCTAACCGTCAGTTTATTTTATTTATTTTTATTTTACTTTTTATTTTACTTTTTTTTTCACTTTTTTTTAAACTTTTTTTACTCTGCTGGGTGCCTTGATCCCTCGAGGCACCCAGCAGAGCACCTGATCACTGATGTGATCGTTTTTGTACTGAGTGCCACGATACCTCGTGGCACTCAGTACTTCCTGCCGCTACCGGAAGTGATCGCTCGGGGGGAGCGATCACGGATGGACCGGCGGCAGGTAAGCATATTGCAAGGATGCCTCGATGTCGAGGCATCCTTGTAATATACTCAGAGCAGCTGGAAGCGATCTGATCGCTTCCAGCGCTCTCTAGAAGTGCCGGGCACCTCTCCGGTGAAACCGGATGTTGATCGCTCCCGGGGAGCGATCACATGGTGCCCCGGCACTTCTAAACGCCATTGCACGGCTGCCTGGACTCCCAGGCAGCCTGCATGGCGTTTGAGCTGCTGGAAGCGATCCGATCGCTTCCAGCGCTCAAAAAACGGCAGGACGTACCATGTACGTCAGCGGGTCTAAGAGAGACCCGCTGCAATGACGTACATGGTACGTCCTCGGTCCTTAAGGGGTTAAAAAAAAATTCAAAAAAGAAAATATATTTCGATTTAGTTTCTGATGAAATAGTTATTCTATTGTTATAAAAATATTTTACATGATTACTGATCCTATTTTT
Source organism: Leptobrachium leishanense (assembly GCA_009667805.1). Lineage (NCBI taxonomy): Eukaryota > Metazoa > Chordata > Amphibia > Anura > Megophryidae > Leptobrachium > Leptobrachium leishanense. Next base: position 388,752,344 of record CM019066.1, on the reverse strand, counting down.
TTTTGTTTCTTTCTCTGATGTGGTATTAAGAGTCTGTTTTGGCTACGGGACAGAGACCTCTGTGAATATTGTTTGTATATGTAGATGGTTTTTCTTTTTAGTTAAAATATACAATGTGTATATGTATATGCCCGAATGTCCCATCCAGCTCCTGGGGCGGGATATCCTTTACAAACTGCAAGCCCGAATTAAAATTTTTTTGCATTCAAAATTTTATTTTGAAACAATGTCAGCGGTACATCAAATAGAAAAAGGCCACGCAGAGCCACAGACTAGTCATCAGGAAAATCAACGAAAATAAAAATAACAGCAATAGACAACAAGGGTCCTCAAATTCAACAATAAGGGGGGGGGGAATGGAGGGCACTCGACATAAGTAACCAGGGAGGTGGTCTCGTCAATCAGACATGGGGCAACCACATAAAAAAAAAAGGGGTAGGTAAAAGGGGAAAGGTGGAGGACAGCCCAGGAAAAGGTGGCATTCCTGGCTCACTCCAGTGACCCCACAAGGAGGCTGGAGGCCACGGTGAAAAATTCTATTATTCATTATAATTACCATAAACCTTTTCCAAGTTTCTTCTTATATATCAAAACCAAAGTAAGAGCTGCGCTACGCCATGGCGGAGACCCCCAAAAAGAATCAATCACAAAACTGTATTGGTCTTTCTCAGAAGTCTGGCTTTCCTCGTTAAGCCAGATCTATTTATTAAAATACACAGAATTTATAGCCAATCAGTGTACAGATACATTACAACATCAAAGTTTAGCCACTCAGTTAAAGTACTACCATATATGGTTCACGAGACCCTTTTCCCATCTTCCCGCTTCTGCGCACATTTTCCTGCACTGAACATAACAGGAAATCAGCCACAGCTCATATCCTATAGAAGGAAGAACGGTCTATTCAGTATAGACACTAACAAAAATGGAGGGGGGAATTTCACAGCCCATTTATAAGAACCGGCTTTTTAAGACTAAATATTTATTATATTTACAGGAAATTAAAATCTAACAATTCTTTCCTTTGATCACATATCACCTGTGATCATCTAAAAGATAAACCAAACTTAGACAATTAAACCTGGGCTACAGTGTGTTTTGCCTAAGACCTTTAGATCATTCTAGATGCTCAGATGGGAAGAAAAAAATTCTGGTATTTACTCCTAAAATACCTCAATACCTTTTATAATGTACAAAAGGGATTCCCCAAGGAGGCCCTTTATGAGCATAAAATACACTTATCTATCTAGATTCACTCTTCCAGCGAACCACTTGGAGCGTAGGCAAAAATACCTAATCTAGACCTTAAATAACTATTTATTCCCATTTCCCAAAATATAATTCACCGAACAAGAAAAGTATAATAACTTGAAGGTAAAAGTTCATTTATCTAATAAATCAACATGAGTCAGATCTATATCTGTGTGTTTTCCTATGTTCAGCTTCACTCCACAAAACGCATATACACCTGCATTCATACACACATTCAAGAAATACATTCTCATTTTCACAAATTAAATCCTTTCTCACACTTATCTAGGGGATTAAATAAAAAAAATAATATTCCATAATCTAATACCATAGTCCACAGTGCGAGATCAGGGTGTGGTCTTTTTTTTTAACATCCCAGCTTGAGACGCATAATCATTGAATGTCATCAGAGCTCCCACCATAGGGACTCCTGAACAAGCTGTCTCTTTGCGCTGGTTGCTTATTACCTGTGACCTTTGACCTTGACACAAAACGTCCATGATTCGTTCCATATGCAGTCATTGTGACTGTCAGGTTTCTTGATGATGTGATATGGTTTTAGCAACAATAAAGAAAATAAAAAAGAAAATATGGTATACCCCGCTAATCATATACATCCATTCATTCATTGTCACTCTCAAATGCACGAAAACAATAAAAATGTTAATTTACACAAGAAGAGACACAGATAATAAATTTCAAAATGTCCCCGCGAAGCCTGTCGGCCTCACGCAATAAAAAAATTATACTACTTCTGACTCATTGTTAGAGAAAAATATATATACGCAACTTTGGCTCAAAAGGGAAATAGCCGAAGTGCATATTCCACCCTTTTATTAACCACTTGAATGCTAAGGACGCGCTCAGCGCGTCCTCAGCATTCCCGCTGGTATGCGGAGGACGCGCTGAGCGCGTCCTCGCATTGGGGTCAGCGTTCGGCCGGGTTCCGGCCGATCGCTGGCCCCTCCGGTGCGGGCTGACATCCTGGATGTCAGCCCGGCATCCGGACCAGCAGCCGCCATTATTAGGTGTCATCGCGGGGGCGCGATGACACCTAATTCAGGCGCCCCCCCCGCATGTGCGGAGGAGGCGCCTGAAAGGGAGGGGGGGAGGTCCTTCGGACCTCTCTCCCTCCCGATCGGCGGCGCACAGGGGCTTAACCCAGGCATCATTTGTAAGGGCACAGCCTGCCCTTCCAAATGATGCCTGGCATTAACCCCTGGGGAGCTGGATCGCGAATCGGCGCTGAAAAGCGCCGGTTCGCGATCCTTTCCCGGAGCTGGCCGACATCTTGGATGTCGGCCAAGCTTCCGGGAACTCCCCCAGAGGACTGGCGTCATCGTGCGTAGCACGATGACGCCAGTCCTACAGTTAACCCCTAACTGCCACCAAGTGTGGAGATAGGGAGTTCCAATGAACTCCCTATCTCCCGATCCGTGGCAGTTAGGGGTTAAATTTTGATATGGTTGGATCGGCCAGAGCATGGCCGTTCCAACGATACCAAACATGAAAGTTAAAAATTTTGTAAAAAAAAAAAAAAAAGAAAAAGAAAAATAAAAAAAAAATTTAAAAAAAAATTAAAAAATAAAAAATAAACACTTTTTTTTTATTTTTTTTGGTTTGTTAGTGTAGCAATATTGTTCCCATTTCAATTATAATGTGAACAATGATGCTGCACTAACGATTTTTGTATGCGGTGCGTTTGTTAAAAATAGTGTCATTTTCCCCAAAAAAAAATGTAACGAGACCCCATCTCTAATTTTTTTAACAAGCGCACCCCATACAAAATATAACCGCAATTGCTCGCATGTTAAAATGTGGAAAAAAACACTTTACACATTGTAAATTATTGAAAATACATATTTTATTGCATTTTTTGTTATAATATACAGACATGACATAACGTATACATATAATAATGACATATTATGAATCTACCGAGTCTGACGGAAAGAACGATATATAATATGTCGGTGTCATATACTAAAATAAGCCTTAAAAACACGTTTAAACATGATGAGCAAAACAGGTAAAAAATGACCTCAGCACAGGGGCGGGAAAAGCCTCAGCAGCGAAAGGGTTAAATATATATATTTTTTTTTTTTTTTTTTTAATTACTATCCTGTTCAGTCTTGTTCGGTGTTGTGAAACAAACCTGGCGTTTATAAAACACACCAATCCTCAAATGAAATAAAAAAAATAAAAACAGCATTAATTTTATCGAATTAAAACTTTCCATTTACCACTATATATGTCATGAAACGTATTTATGCAAATGCATTAAATTATATGTTCCTAAATACATTAATGAACTCTAATTTTAATTGGATGTGATCTTCAATAATCCTAAATGTGTCAGGGAATTTTGAACAATATTGATTGTAACTAAACAACAAAAATAACAAAATATAAAATAATAAAAGACACAAAATAATTATTACTTAGACGACATCAGAATATAAAAATACATTATCTTCTTTCTTTGTCTTCTGTCTTATTGGTTGAAAATAACAGTTTTGTAAAACTGACATGTCTTAAGTTGTATTTCCAAATCAATGATCTTCTATAAATAGCATGATTTATTGATGAGTTGTCGATAATTAGATTGTTTTATTGCCTGGTGTCTGATAATTCCTTATTATCCGGTTGATGTAACATTGCAATGTGAAATGATAATGTGTTTGGGTAAATTTCCTTCAATTCCAACATCTTTATCAATATTGGTATCGCATAATCTTACATCTAGCTTGAGCAAAGTTGGCATGCATGGGTAATTTTCACCTAAAGTAAAAACTTGGGAAAAAAATGTATTATTAACCTGTCAAAAACTTTAAAATTCATATGGTTAAAATACTTTTAAAATGGAGAAAAAAATGCAACACATTTTTGGACACAAAGAAAAGGAGTGGTCATGAGTGAGACAACACAGAGGAGAGGAGGGGTCATGAGTGAGACAACACGGAGGAGAGGAGGGGTCATGAGTGAGACAACACGGAGGAGAGGAGGGGTCATGAGGGAGACAAAATGGAGGAGAGGAAAAGAATGTAAACTTCAATTCAAATAAAAAAAAACACAACAAAAATATCATGAACTGGGAAAGAAAGTATAGAAGGGCATGTTTAAAACTTGACGCGTTAATTAGCACAAAGTTCTCAGAGGAAACTCAGAGAAAAAGATTCTTAATAAACATCAATAATCTTTATTAAGGATATTGGTTAAAAACAAACATTCAAACGTGAGGTGTTTGTGCAGCTATTTTACAACCTGTTTTATTCCCTCCAAGAATATTCAATGGAGGCAAAGTTATACGCTATTGCACTTCACACCCAAAAGACAAAAACATCAGACTGCAAAAAATAAAACTAGACATCTGGCTACCACTGCAGAAAAAGAAAACAAATCAAACAATACTCAGATACCAAACTACAACCTTCCATCTCCCTTAGTCAACTAAAATAAAACCCCAAAAAAACACATTCTCTTATTTGAAATCTGCCTAAATTCCTTTGTACAGCGCTACTAAACCTGTAGGCGCTTTCCTTTAAACTTTCACTCAAATCCTTCAGCTTTATATCACTTCATCCTCTTAGATTCCAAACAACTAAACATGAACCTTCATATATATTCCATTATACAAGTTACAAAACTGTAAATGATCTCAGTCAGCCATTTTGGCAAAACATATAACCTATATTAAGGTGCGGTCAATCCCTTAGTGCTGGACTCAAACAAAGACCAGAGGAAAATAACCGACCACGCCTCTCTTGGGAAAATGTACAACTTTGAGCCCTTTACCTAGATACACTACTTTTTTATTTATATAACATACATCAATTTAGCCCAATTCCACAACAGTTACAGTTTTATAAAGCACTAACAGCTCCAGAATTCAACTGCTACTACAGTCTTTCAAGGCATTAGACACATGTCATTTGTATATACTATTCAATTATCCCAAATAGATACTCACAGAACAACAAAAATAACTACATATTCCATTATCCAACTTGCACTGCTAAGGCTAGGGTCAGACTGAGGCAGTGCGAACGCGCGTTCTGGCGCACTTAATCACGGCCGTGCTAGCAGCAGATGCCGGGCAATGACAGCCAATATACGAAGTACGGTCGCACAAAAGTCCGGCTGCACAACGCAAGTGGAAAATGAACGCATTTTTTCGAGAACGTTAAACCACTAGTACTGACGTACAGAGTGCGCTGCGTCCGCTAGCGGCGTGTGTGCGTGAATTGGAGACATCAGACGCTGCTAATGTCCGGCCAACATAACGTCCAGATGCAAGAAGTGTTTTATTGATGATCCGTACAAAATCACGGATGAAACTGCGCATAGTATGACCGCTATTGCGTATTCCGTGAAAAAATACGTCCATTCTTCGAACGCACATTTTCACGGACAACGTGAAAAATGCGTTAGTCTGACCCTAGCCTAAAAGACTACTAGCATTCAAAGAGAAAAAAAGTCCTTATACAAACACATAATAACATTATATATTACAAATAAAGAGTTTTTTTTAATTAAATAAAAAAAGAACAAAGAGAGAAAAAATGAATGTATGAGAAAGAGAAAAAAAGTTAGCAGGCGATTTTGAAAGTCATTGTAAAAGTAAAGCCCTATTGTCTCCATTTCCTGTGCCATTTTTTTTTTTTTTTTACACGAGGCAAGGCAGTAATGACACAGAAACAAAGAAACCTGGTTTACGAAAAGCAGTCCCTATACATAAATTACATATAAAAAACATAATATCAAAACTACGAAATACAAAACATCAAAGATAAACACATATATTAATAGTTAGTAAAGACAAACATTTAAATAAACAGATGCAATCAATGGCCAGAAACAAAATAAAAAATAAAACAAAAACAAACATGCAATCTGAAAGAAAAAACAGTTAGCAAATCCTTTAGAATCAGCGCGCAAACACATGCAGCAAAAAAATAAAGAAAAAAAATGGCAGCAGCGCGCAAGAAAATAAAAATAAAAAATTAAGAGGAAAAAAACCTGTCTCTCAATGGGAGATTAAATCAGTTGATATACAAGAAGAAAATCGAATCAGTTAAAATAAAATTCTCACAATTACAAGATATGGACGACCCAGAAACACCAGAATTGAAGTACAAGATAGACACAGAACGGAGACAAAACAACTAGAAACATCTCGTTTCTTTTTTTTATGAGTTCAATTTCCAGCAAATACAAATACTCAACACAGCGGGCGAGTTCAAACACACGTGAGGTCCTCAAACGATTTTCCTTTACTACAATACATAAAATGACAAAAACAAATCAAGACAAAGAGTCCAACCTTGCACCAAAAAAAAAAAAAAAAAAATCAACAAGCTCTGAACCATAGCTTTAACTTCAAGGAAACCAAGCCTGGAGGCAAGTTCGCAAAATCTGAACAAGCAAATGTAAGAATACATTCAAATGTAAAGATACACTTAAATATAAAAATACATCTGAATGGCAAATCCCACTTCAGACAACAACTGAAAAATTCTATTATTCATTATAATTACCATAAACCTTTTCCAAGTTTCTTCTTATATATCAAAACCAAAGTAAGAGCTGCGCTACGCCATGGCGGAGACCCCCAAAAAGAATCAATCACAAAACTGTATTGGTCTTTCTCAGAAGTCTGGCTTTCCTCGTTAAGCCAGATCTATTTATTAAAATACACAGAATTTATAGCCAATCAGTGTACAGATACATTACAACATCAAAGTTTAGCCACTCAGTTAAAGTACTACCATATATGGTTCACGAGACCCTTTTCCCATCTTCCCGCTTCTGCGCACATTTTCCTGCACTGAACATAACAGGAAATCAGCCACAGCTCATATCCTATAGAAGGAAGAACGGTCTATTCAGTATAGACACTAACAAAAATGGAGGGGGGGAATTTCACAGCCCATTTATAAGAACCGGCTTTTTAAGACTAAATATTTATTATATTTACAGGAAATTAAAATCTAACACACGGAAGAGGCCACAGGGCCAGGCGTCCTGGGGCCAGAGGAAGCAGTCAGAGCCATGGTATCCGCTCCAATGGCTCGCCCAGGGCAACCTATTGTCCTGCACCCAAAAAGAAAAGTTAAAAAAAAAGGGGGACAAAATAAAAAGGTGGCTAGATGCCCAGACCGTCACGCCAGACCACAACTTGGACAGATGAAGCAGAGTCCGCTAAAGAGTGTCCAGAGGGGGGGGGGGAATAAATCAGCAAAAGTCCTCAACAAGATGTGTATGTGGTGGGGGGTGTCAGCAGGAGAAAATGCTTCTAGGGAAACTAGAAAAGCAGAGTCACAGGAAAGATGTCGGCAGCCAGGAGGTCGATAGCAGTCTCCTCTAGCTCAGCCAGTGTCCAGGAACAAAAGACACCCGGCCCGATAACATACTGTCCACAAGAAGTCACAGGCAAGGCCAAGGTGCGCGGGCACCAGAGCATAGGTCGCCACCCCCGACTTCTCTTCCTCAACCGCACGGGGGGCACACAGGGCAATCCGCTTCCCAAGGGCACTAGTTGCGTCTCCAAAACCGCAGGGGGCACCTCGAACAAACTGCCTCCGGGCAACTACAGCAGCCCCATTAACCACGTTGGGGGTCCGGGAGAGTCCCAGTGCGCCACTGACAGTCCCAGGCCACACCACTACCTCCCCTGATCCAGGGGGATACAGCAGGAGAGGCGCCAAGACATCCTGTTCCACGGCAGCAGGAGTAGCCTCAGACGGGGCGATTCCATTTGGGTCTCCGTATCCCAGGCCACACTCATCATGGTCCCCCGTAGCACTCATCCATCCTGCTTCCTGAAGGGAAGCACGCCATACCTCCCGGAACTCAGCAAGCAGGACCGCCAGATCTCCCCTTGTCAGTGGGAGTAAGGCGTCATCAGACCTCTGGCGAGGAAAGGGAGACGACTCCAGAAGGGGCCCATGCTCCTCACCCAGGCACGAGAGCGCAGCCACAGTGGACCCCACGGAAGGGTCAGGCATTTCAGGCCACCTCGGGACACCTGCAAAGGCCAGGGCACGCAAACTCATCCTCACCTACGAACCCGGCACACCGGACCAAACACCGCAGAATACTTGAGGAATCAGCACGAGGGGCGCACAGGCAAAGAAAATGGCCACCGAGGTTAGGTCGCACCGGTCCAGGTAGGCCCAGGTCAGCCCAGGGGATAGCACGTCGCAGGGATCTCCCAGTTGCAGGACCACAGGTAAGTACCCACAGTAAGGAAGCGAGTGAGAGCGGAAATTTCAGCCGAAAAGTCCCAAAAATCATCAAATATAAAACATCAGCAGAGGAGCTCTTCAGAATTGCAGCCGCTCAGCTCGACTTCCGGTCACGCCCCCCGAATTACATTTTTTCCCGGGGGTCACGCTAGATTAGACCTGCTTGAGAGTGGCAGCTCTGCATGGCAGTACAGCCCAGCCAGCCAGCATACCCAACCTAAAAAAAAAAAATTGCAGTAATAATGCCAAGAGAAGAAGAATAATGAACGGCACCAACCCTGCCGGCCGCCCCAGACCCGTACACACTACTCCTTGAAATTCCTGGAGTCTGGGCAGAGGAAAACCCGCCCGGATTAGCTGTAAATATCCCTCCAGTGTACGTCGATTTAAAACCAGATACTACGTCTGTGGCCCTAAGACAATATCATATTTCGCAAAAAGCCAAGCAGAATATTCAGACATATTTTGCAAAGACTGAAAGACCATGGCATATTGAAATTCTGCGTGTCACCGTGGAACACACCCCTGTTGCCAGTACTGAAAGAGGGCACACAAGAGTACCGCCCAGTCCAAGATTTATGAGCCGTCAACGAAGCCACAGTAACTCTACACCCTGTGGTTCCCAACCTATACAATTTATTGGTATTAATTCCTGGAGACACAAAATATTACACGGTGTTTGATTTAAAAGAGGTTTTTTTTTGCATCCGTCTGGCTCCGGCAAGCCAACCCCTTTTTATTTTTCAGTGGGAGGAATCTACAATGGATGCGCGCTCAGCCAGGACCTCCTGTCCTTCAACGCTCAGCCAGACAAAGTTGTTTTACTACAGTATGTAGATGATTTATTACTGGCTTCTCCCACAGAAAAAGACTGTTTCTCTGCCACAAAAGCCCTGCTACATCTGCTATGCCTTGCAGGTTACAGAGTGTCCAAAAAGAAAGCACAAATATGTAAACAGACTGTAAAATATTTAGGTTTTCAATTAACAGGTACCAAACGTGTATTGGGGACAGAAAGAAAAGAAGCAGTATGCCGAATACCCCAACCAAAGACAAGGAGACAAGTCTGTGAATTCCTGGGAGCTGCAGGCTTCTGCCGCCTGTGGATCCCCAACTTCGCAGACATTGCTGAGCCCCTCCATCAAGCCACCAAGGAAAAAGAGCATGACCCCTTCCTCTGGGAAGAAGAGCAAACAGCAGCTTTCCTGAAATTAAAGACTCTACTAATGGAAGCTCCAGCACTGGGACTGCCAGATCACAGCGAGCCCTTCCAGCTGTATGTACATGAACACAATCACACAGAAGTGCTGATCAGAACTTTGGCTCCTGGCCAAGGCCTGTGGCCTATCTCTCCAAGCAACTTGACCCTGTGGCCTGCGGCCTACCCCCATGCCTGAAAGCGGTGGCAGCCACCGCAATGCTGATAGCAGAAGCAGACAAGCTGACCCTTGGACAGGTTCTTCATGTCAAGGTGCCACATGCTGTCAAAGCTCTGCTTGATGTAAAAGGAAGTTACTAGTTCAGCAACAGCCGGATGACGAAGTACCAAGCTATGATGTGTGAGAATCCACGGGTTCATTTGGACCTCATCTATCACTGACTCCAAGTACGCCTTCATGACTGTCCATGCACATGGTGCACTCTACAAGGAGAGAGGCCTGCTCATTTCCACAGGACAACAAATCAAGTATGCAGCTGAAATCACAGCCCTTCTAGAAGCTGTATGGAAACCAGGTGCTGTCAGTATTATGCACTCAGTATTATGCACTGTCGTGGCCACCAGAAAGGTCATGATGAAATCCCGAAAGGCAACAGGCGCGCTGACCAAGCCGCAAAAGCGGCTGCAAAACCATTGCTAACAACTGATCAAGCCAAAGTCCTGCTCTGCAAGCAAGAGGACCAATCTGCCATGCCAAACTACGAATTCTATATGAATTGGAGAAAATTTGAACCTGGAGGCAAATTTATTGAAATTATTTTGCACAAATGGCACAATGACTATGAACTATTAGAACTCAATCATGATTATATCCAATGGCTCTTCCCAACCCGGTCCCAAGGCCGAAATTTCTACTCCACTCCTCTGAACCCTCAAGAGACACGTCTTATGATTAACACCTTAGAAGTTCAGCAAAGACTCCGCAGAGCATACAAAATGATGCTGAAATTCTTCGGCGTAAAATTAATGGGGGAGTGTGGAGAAGATACAAAAGAAACCAAAGTTGAACGAGCAGAAAATTTTGCCTCACGTTTTGACAGCCTCACAGCCAACTCTTATAATAATCTGAAGATCACACGAATACTGCTAAGTTTGGGAGAGAAGACAGCAGAAGTGGTGAGGAGTCTAATGAAAGAAATAATACCACGTTATGGACTTCCTCTTGAAATAGGGTCAGACAATGGCCCTGCATTTATACAGAACTGTCTACAACAAGTTTGCCCGTCTGTTGGGAATCACCTGGAAGTTATATACTGTTTACAGGCCCTAAAGCTCGGGAAAAGTTGAGAGAATGAACCGCACCCTAAAGATTTTGCTGTCCAAACTGTGCCAAGAGATGTCATTAGGCTGGTTGGATGTGCTGCCGATAGTCCTATTGCACATTAGGTGCAGGCCAACCCCCCAATTGAAGCTAAGCCCGTACGAACTCATGTTTGGACGGCCTACCCCTCTGATTAATGGACTAAGGGGGGAGCTTCAGGCATTGGGGAAAACTAAACTAAATGATCGGGTTGTACAGTTAGGTAAATCAATGCAGAAAAATTGCCGGAAATGTTTTTTGTTTTTGAACTTTCGGTGGGGAGGGATTGGGTTTATGCGACTGTGTATGGACTCTCACATGGAGTATGCCCCAGGTGCCCGAGCACCACCGAGAAAGTGGATATCTCCCACATCTGGAATGGTACGCACCCGGTGATGGAGAACCGTACCATGTGGAGACAAAAACAAGAGGCGCTATCTGGAACCAGCCCAAGAGGACACTTACTTGTGCAATTTAAATCTGACTATGCTAAAAAGTCTGGGCAAACTGTATGCTGGGTGTGTAGTAGACTGCACCCAGAGACAATTCACATACCATTTGCCTCTGTTCCAATGAATTTGAGTATGTTTGCATCAGGAAATGTCACAATATATGTTTTCGATGCACCACGAGAAAAAACAGAAGTATTCAGTCCCGGGTACCCTATAACAGGACCAGTGTACCCACCAGAGTGGTGTTTTCAACTAGGAACAGATAAAGAAACAAATAACGGGGGTGGGTTATGTTATTCAAGTAAGTTCAACTGGATATCATACATTTACACATTTAACACAAAGGAGCAGTCAAATTTTCTATACATACGATGTAGAAAGCTCACAAGCGAACAGGAGGAGGTGATTGCGAATCTGACGAATGGGAGGCAGAGTGCACTGGATATGATGAAACGACTGAGACAACTGATGATAGAAATATCAAAGGGAACACTACATTTGTCACCATTTATAGTGAAAGGAGGGTACCAGGTGTGCTGTGAAAGGGTGTGTTACACATGGGTACCACCTACAGTAACGGGAATGTGTTATTTGGCTAACTTGATCCCAATCCAGAGGGTGAGGGGAGAAGACACTAATACAGACACAGCACTCCACCCTAGGTACCCACTGGTGTTTGAAAGACAGAAGAGAGAGTTGTTCAAGAAAGCGGATCGAATATGGGCATGACTTCCAGCATGGACTGGATGGGGAAGAGAGTTGATGGTAAGAATGAACAGTTATGCCAGTTTGATGGATGAGATTTTAAATAAGACTAGTTTGGATATCCAGCTGCTGAATCTGGAAGTACGAGAAATACGAAAGGTACAAATGATACATGATATGGCACTGGAACAGATCAGTACGGCCCTGAATGAATTGTGTGAAATGACAATGCATTATGAATGTTGCACCTTCATCAGGAACGCTACACATGACGTCCCTGACTATTACCAGGTAATCCAAGATCACCAAGAGAAGGTAGCACAGAAAATAGGCCCCCCAAAGTATGAGGAACTCGAGAATAAAAATAGTGAGGTGTAATGGCTACAAGTCTCAGGAGAAGAGCCTGAGGCTTGAGCCAAGGGGGGAATGAAGTGGAAATAGGCTGGAAGATGGCCGCCGTTATAAGCCAGGCGGCCATCTTGTTCAGAATATTGGTTCACTTGAAAATAACTAGGTAGGTTTTTAGCTGAAACTAGAATGAAGTATACATAGAAATTTAGGAATGTGTTAGATTAGCATAAAAAGTAATTAGAGTCTGAGAAGGTCTAGGCTGTTCCTGGCACGGAAGGGCAGAATGAGGAGTAGATACACCAAGGTCGCTGAGGCCCGCTGAGAGACAAAGGAGCATAGAGATCAGACCAGGTGTTAGCTGCAACAAATGATCGCAGGCGCTAGGGAGGAGGGCGCAGCCTGGAATAAGAGAAGCAACTAATCATGATTTACTGAAACTAATATAAAGTTTGCCAATTTACGGCCAATTAAGGGAATGTCTTTGTATTAAGTTAAGGGAGGTATTAACCCACGTGGGGTGGGAGAGTGTCATTGGGAGGTGGGCTAATTGGGATGTACCTAATTATGTATTTGGGGTATAAAATTTAATGTTGCGATGAACTCGGGGCTCATTCTTTGCGATTGAATCCTGTTTGAGCATCTGTTGTGATATCACAATAAAGTTTGCCTTTCCTGAAGAGACTCGTGTTCAGACAATCCTTGCTCGTGTCCGGTCCGGCCTCGTCCCGAGTGAACCAAGTGAATTCCGGTTACAAACCTAGCAGATTCCGGTTACATCAGTATTGAACGCTGTGTCTCTGTATTGGATGCTGTGACTCTGTATTGGATGTTGTGTCTCTGTATTGGATGCTGTGACTGTATTGGATGCTGTGTCTCTGTATTGGATACTGTGTCTCTGTATTGAACGCTGTTACTCTGTATTGGACACTGTGTCTCTGTATTGGACACTGTGACTGTATTGGAAGCTGTGACTCTGTATTGGATGCTGTGTCTCTGTATTGGACGCTGTGTCTCTGTCTTGGACGCTGTGACTCTGTATTGGACGCTGTGTCTCTGTATTGGACGCTTTGTTTCTGTATTGAATGCTGTGTCTCTGTATTGGATGCTGTGTTTCTGTATTGAACGCTGTGTCTCTGTATTGAATGCTGTGACTCTGTATTGGACGCTGTGTCTCTGTATTGGACACTGTGTCTCTGTCTTGGACGCTGTGACTCTGTATTGGACGCTGTTTCTCTGTATTGGACGCTTTGTTTCTGTATTGAATGCTGTGTCTCTATATTGGACGCTGTGTCTCTGTATTGGACGCTGTGTTTCTGTATTGAACGCTGTGTCTCTGTATTGGACGCTGTGACTCTGTATTGGACGCTGTGTCTCTGTATTGGACGCTGTGACTCTGTATTGGACGCTGTGACTCTGTATTGGACACTGTGTCTCTGTATTGGACGCTTTGTTTCTGTATTGAACGCTGTGACTCTGTATTGGACGCTGTGTCTCTGTATTGGACACTGTGACTGTATTGGACGCTGTATCTCTGTATTGGACGCTGTGACTCTGTATTGGACGCTGTGTCTCTGTATTGGACGCTGTGTCTCTGTCTTGGACGCTGTGACTCTGTATTGGACGCTGTGTCTCTGTATTGGACGCTTTGTTTCTGTATTGAATGCTGTGTCTCTGTATTGGACACTGTGTCTCTGTATTGGACACTGTGACTGTATTGGACGCTGTGTCTCTGTATTGGACGCTGTGACTCTGTATTGGACGCTGTGTCTCTGTATTGGACCCTGTGTCTCTGTATTGGACGCTGTGTCTCTGTATTGGACGCTGTGACTCTGTATTGGACGCTGTGTATCTGTATTGGACGCTGTGTCTCTGTCTTGGACGCTGTGACTCTGTATTGGACGCTGTGTCTCTGTATTGGACGCTTTGTTTCTGTATTGAATGCTGTGTCTCTGTATTGGACGCTGTGTTTCTGTATTGGATGCTGTGACTCTGTATTGGACGCTGTGTCTCTGTATTGGACGCTGTGACTCTGTATTGAACGCTGTGACTCTGTATTGGACGCTTTGTTTCTGTATTGAATGCTGTGTCTCTGTATTGGACACTGTGTCTCTGTATTGGACACTGTGACTGTATTGGATGCTGTGTCTCTGTATTGGACACTGTGTCTCTGTATTGGACGCTGTGACTCTGTATTGGACGCTGTGACTCTGTATTGGACGCTGTGACTCTGTATTGGACGCTGTGACTCTGTATTGGACGCTGTGTCTCTGTATTGGACGCTGTGTCTCTGTATTGGACGCTGTGACTCTGTATTGGACGCTGTGTCTCTGTATTGAATGCTGTGACTCTGTATTGGACGCTGTGACTCTGTATTGGACGCTGTGACTCTGTATTGGATGCTGTGTCTCTGTATTGGACAATATGACTGTATTAGAGGCTGATGCTCTGGGTTTGATTGCCTGAGGCTTGAGCCAAGGGGGGAATGAAGTGGAAACAGGCTGGAAGATGGCCGCCATTATAAGCCAGGCGGCCATCTTGTTCAGAATATTGGTTCACTCGAAAATAACTAGGCAGATTTTTAGCTGAAACTAGAATGAAGTATACATAGAAATTTAGGAATGTGTTAGATTAGCATAAAAAGTAATTAGAGTCTGAGAAGGTCTAGGCTGTTCCTGGCACGGAAGGGCAGAATGAGGAGTAGATACACCAAGGTCGCTGAGGCCCGCTGAGAGACAAAGGAGCATAGAGATCAGACCAGGTGTTAGCTGCAACAAATGATCGCAGGCGCTAGGGAGGAGGGCGCAGCCTGGAATAGGAGAAGCAACTAATCATGATTTACTGAAACTAATATAAAGTTTGCCAATTTACGGCCAATTAATGGAATGTCTTTGTATTAAGTTAAGGGAGGTATTAACCCACGTGGGGTGGGAGAGTGTCATCGGGAGGTGGGCTAATTGGGATGTACCTAATTATGTATTTGGGGTATAAAATTTAATGTTGCGATGAACTCGGGGCTCATTCTTTGCGATTGAATCCTGTTTGAGCATCTGTTGTGATATCACAATAAAGTTTGCCTTTCCTGAAGAGACTCGTGTTCAGACAATCCTTGCTCGTGTCCGGTCCGGCCTCGTCCCGAGTGAACCTAGCAGATTCCGGTTACAAACCTAGCAGATTCCGGTTACATCAGTATTGAACGCTGTGTCTCTGTATTGGATGTTGTGTCTCTGTATTGGATGCTGTGACTCTGTATTGGATGTTGTGTCTCTGTATTGGATGCTGTGACTGTATTGGATGCTGTGTCTCTGTATTGGATACTGTGTCTCTGTATTGAACGCTGTTACTCTGTATTGGACACTGTGTCTCTGTATTGGACACTGTGACTGTATTGGACGCTGTGACTCTGTATTGGACGCTGTGTCTCTGTATTGGACGCTGTGTCTCTGTATTGGACGCTTTGTTTCTGTATTGAATGCTGTGTCTCTGTATTGGATGCTGTGTTTCTGTATTGAACGCTGTGTCTCTGTATTGAATGCTGTGACTCTGTATTGGACGCTGTGTCTCTGTATTGGACACTGTGTCTCTGTCTTGGACGCTGTGACTCTGTATTGGACGCTGTGTCTCTGTATTGGACGCTTTGTTTCTGTATTGAATGCTGTGTCTCTGTATTGGATGCTGTGTTTCTGTATTGAACGCTGTGTCTCTGTATTGAATGCTGTGACTCTGTATTGGACGCTGTGTCTCTGTATTGGACACTGTGTCTCTGTCTTGGACGCTGTGACTCTGTATTGGACGCTGTGTCTCTGTATTGGACGCTTTGTTTCTGTATTGAATGCTGTATCTCTGTATTGGACGCTGTGTCTCTGTATTGGACGCTGTGTCTCTGTATTGGACGCTGTGACTCTGTATTGGACGCTGTGTCTCTGTATTGGACGCTGTGACTCTGTATTGGACGCTGTGTCTCTGTATTGGACCCTGTGTCTCTGTATTGGACGCTGTGTCTCTGTATTGGACGCTGTGACTCTGTATTGGACGCTGTGTCTCTGTATTGGACGCTGTGTCTCTGTCTTGGACGCTGTGACTCTGTATTGGACGCTGTGTCTCTATTGGACGCTTTGTTTCTGTATTGAATGCTGTGTCTCTGTATTGGACGCTGTGTTTCTGTATTGGATGCTGTGTTTCTGTATTGGACGCTGTGACTCTGTATTGAACGCTGTGACTCTGTATTGGACGCTGTGTCTCTGTATTGGACACTGTGACTGTATTGGACGCTGTGTCTCTGTATTGGACGCTGTGACTCTGTATTGGACGCTGTGTCTCTGTATTGGACGCTGTGTCTCTGTCTTGGACGCTGTGACTCTGTATTGGACGCTGTGTCTCTGTATTGGACGCTTTGTTTCTGTATTGAATGCTGAGTCTCTGTATTGGACCCTGTGTCTCTGTATTGGACGCTGTGTCTCTGTATTGGACGCTGTGACTCTGTATTGGACGCTGTGTCTCTGTATTGGACGCTGTGTCTCTGTATTGGACGCTGTGACTCTGTATTGGACGCTGTGTCTCTGTATTGGACGCTGTGTCTCTGTCTTGGACGCTGTGACTCTGTATTGGACGCTGTGTCTCTATTGGACGCTTTGTTTCTGTATTGAATGCTGTGTCTCTGTATTGGACGCTGTGTTTCTGTATTGGATGCTGTGTTTCTGTATTGGACGCTGTGACTCTGTATTGGACGCTGTGTCTCTGTCTTGGACGCTGTGACTCTGTATTGGACGCTGTGACTCTGTATTGGACGCTGTGTCTCTGTATTGGACGCTGTGTTTCTGTATTGGACGCTGTGTCTCTGTATTGGACACTGTGTCTCTGTCTTGGACGCTGTGACTCTGTATTGAATGCTGTGTCTCTGTATTGGACACTGTGACTGTATTGGACGCTGTGACTCTGTATTGGACACTGTGTCTCTGTATTGGACGCTGTGACTCTGTATTGGACACTGTGTCTCTGTATTGGACACTGTGTCTCTGTATTGGACGCTGTGACTCTGTATTGGACGCTGTGTCTCTGTATTGGACGCTGTGTCTCTGTATTGAACGCTGTGTCTCTGTATTGGACGCTGTGACTCTGTATTGGACGCTGTGTCTCTGTATTGGATGTTGTGACTCTGTATTGGACACTGTGTCTCTGTATTGGACGCTGTGTCTCTGTATTGGATGCTGTGACTCTGTATTGGACACTGTGTCTCTGTATTGGACGCTGTGACTCTGTATTGGACGCTGTGACTCTGTATTGAACGCTTTGTTTCTGTATTGAATGCTGTGACTCTGTATTGAATGCTGTGTCTCTATATTGGACGCTGTGACTCTGTATTGGACGCTGTGACTCTGTATTGAACGCTGTGTCTCTGTATTGGACGCTGTGACTCTGTATTGGACACTGTGTCTCTGTATTGGACGCTGTGACTCTGTATTGGACACTGTGTCTCTGTATTGGACGCTGTGACTCTGTATTGGACGCTGTGTCTCTGTATTGGACGCTGTGACTCTGTATTGGACACTGTGTCTCTGTATTGGACGCTGTGTCTCTGTATTGGACGCTGTGTCTCTGTATTGGACGCTGTGACTCTGTATTGGACACTGTGTCTCTGTATTGGACGCTGTGACTCTGTATTGGACGCTGTGTCTCTGTATTGGACGCTGTGACTCTGTATTGGACACTGTGTCTCTGTATTGGACACTGTGTCTCTGTATTGGACGCTGTGTCTCTGTATTGGACAATATGACTGTATTAGAGGCTGATGCTCTGGGTTTGATTGCTCGGGCGCTATGTGTTTGTTAGTCGGTTGGAGCGCTCTGGGTTTGATTGCTCCGGCAATGTGTGTTTATTGGTCGGTTGAGGCACTCTGGGTGCGATTGCTCGGGCGTTGTGTGTTTATTGGTCGGTTGGAGCGCTCTGGGTTTGATTGCTCGGGGGCTGTGTGTTTATTGGTCGGTTGTAGCGCTCTGGGTTTGATTGCTCGGGCGCTGTGTGTGTTTATTGGTCGGTTGTAGCGCTCTGGGTTTGATTGCTCGGGCGCTGTGTGTTTATTGGTCGGTTGTAGCGCTCTGGGTTTGATTGCTCGGGCGCTGTGTGTGTTTATTGGTCGGTTGGAGCGCTCTGGGTTTGATTGCTCGGGCGCTGTGTGTGTTTATTGGTCGGTTGTAGCGCTCTGGGTTTGATTGCTCGGGCGCTGTGTGTTTATTGGTCGGTTGGAGCGCTCTGGGTTTGATTGCTCGGGCGCTGTGTGTTTATTGGTCGGTTGGAGCGCTCTGGGTTTGATTGCTCGGGCGCTGTGTGTTTATTGGTCGGTTGTAGCGCTCTGGGTTTGATTGCTCGGGCGCTGTGTGTTTATTGGTCGGTTGGAGCGCTCTGGGTTTGATTGCTCGGGCGCTGTGTGTTTATTGGTCGGTTGTAGCGCTCTGGGTTTGATTGCTCGGGCGCTGTGTGTTTATTGGTCGGTTGTAGCGCTCTGGGTTTGATTGCTCGGGCGCTGTGTGTTTATTGGTCGGTTGGAGCGCTCTGGGTTTGATTGCTCGGGCGCTGTGTGTTTATTGGTCGGTTGGAGCGCTCTGGGTTTGATTTCCCGGGCTTCGTTTGCGGTTTCGCAGCTTTATCTCTCGGGGTTTGATTGGTGATGCCGCGCATGCCCGGGGTCGGTTTTTACGGTTCCCTGAAGCTGTGAGATGGCGGAGACCGGCGGCCCCTGTGTGAGCTGGAGCCTGAGGAGGCGCGGGGAGAAACAGGAGAAGCTTCTCTTGCTGGATGGCCAGGAGGTGAGAGGGTTAATGGGGGGCTCCTTACACGAGGGGGGGTCTTTATAGGGGAGGGGCTCTAGTTACCTGAGGCGGTCTTTTAGGGGAGGGGCTCTAGTTACATGAGGGGGTCTTAGGGGAGGGGCTCTAGATACATGAGGGGGTCTTTTAGGGGAGGGGCTCTAGTTACATGAGGGGGGTCTTTTAGGGGAGGGGCTCTAGTTACATGAGGGGGTCTTTTAGGGGAGGGGCTCTAGTTACCTGAGGCGGTCTTTTAGGGGAGGGGCTCTAGTTACATGAGGGGGGGGGGGTCTTTTAGGGGAGGGGCTCTAGTTACATGAGGGGGGGGGTCTTTTAGGGGAGGGGCTCTAGTTACCTGAGGCGGTCTTTTAGGGGAGGGGCTCTAGTTACCTGAGGCGGTCTTTTAGGGGAGAGGCTCTAGTTACATGAGGGGGGGGGGGTATTTTAGGGGAGGGGCTCTAGTTACATGAGGGGGTCTTTTAGGGGAGGGGCTCTAGTTACCTGAGGGGGGGGGGTCTGAGGGGAACGGGACCACCATGCCCTGTTGTAAGACCGGTGGCAATATTAGTATATCAACTTCTATAAGATTCTTTAAAGGTGTATATATATATATATGAGTCCTTAGCAGTAAGTTTCGTTTCTCTTGTTCAAGCGACTAATAGGTTTCATTTCGCGCAGTTATGTTTTAAGTTTCGTTTATAAGTAAATGTTACTGATTTCCCCGACATGATGCCTGTATGCTTCATGGGACTTTTCAGTCCTCCCTTTTCTTTGTTGTGTATAAATGAAGCTGAAATAACGATTAAAAGCAGAATGTACGTTGAATGACTATAAACCTCTTGTGCGTTATTTGTCATTGAATTACCTTCTCCCAGTGCGGAAGGAACCTTAATCCAAGGTGTCAATTTGAGACAGGGTCTCTAAACCAAGGGCGGACAACAGGGGAGAGATTTTCTCTACAGGGTCTTTTAGGGGAGGGGCTCTAGTTACATGAGGGGGTCTTTTAGGGGAGGGGCTCTAGTTACCTGAGGGGGGGGTCTTTTAGGGGAGGGGCTCTAGTTACATGAGGGGGGGGGTCTTTTAGGGGAGGTGCTCTAGTTACATGAGGGGAGGGGCTCTAGTTACCTGAGGGGGATCTTTTAGGGGAGGGGCTCTAGTTAGATGAGGGTCTTTTAGGGGAGGGGCTCTAGTTACGTGAGGGGGGTGTCTTTGTAGGGGGAGGGGCTCTTCTTACATGATGGAGGGGGTGTCTTGTGTGGCATTTCCCAAGCCCTTTCAGGTCGGCCATGTTTTTTGCCGAGAAATAGGGGGTCACGTGGTATTGGAGTCGCTGAAGCCGTTATTGGATGTTGATGAAAAGCACCAAATTGGCCTCAGCGTATTCCCCTGGGGGGGGGAGGGGGGCTGAAGTCTCGTGTTCTCATAATTGAGGATAAATCAATTAAAAAATATCAGGGTTATTCAAAGAGAATCAAAGGCACTGCACGTTCGGTGACTTTCTGTTCTCTTCATTTCGGTGGGATTTGGCAATCACATTTCGGCGACCCTGCGGTGTATTCAGCAAGCACCACAGGGAAAAGCCGCCAAAAACCTGCCGAACACTCACCGAAAAAACCCAGGCGAATGCACACCGAATCCCGCAGAAACATCTGGATTAACCCCGCCGAACACGCCGGAGAAACCCGAGCAGGAGCCGATCAGAGCGCAGAGCAGCCGCCGGAAAAAGCCGACACCGCTGACGAATGGAGTGAATAAATTAGCAAAACAATTTGCTTTAATGTTTGAAAAGTGAAACGCAGCTTGCGAAGAAACTACTGAGCGAAAATGTCTGGAATTTACATATAAAATCCAATGAATGAGAATAAAAAGGGCGGATACAGAAAAAATAAAAAAAGATTTAAAAAAAACTGGAAAATGTTTTTTGCAAAAAAGCCCGAAAAATGGCTAAAAGATCCTAAAACAGCTGTAAAGAGACTTTTTTTACTGCAGAATATTCATAATAAACGGTTTATTAGATATTGAATTAAAACAGGAATATTTTTCACATTGAAGCCTATGGGATTCGTCTGAATAAACCTGCCGAATTAAACCACCGAATGGCAGAGCATTTCGGGAACCTTTCACTGCTGGTTTGTGTTCTCTGAATAGACGAAGCATTGCTTATCTATGGGGATTCACTGCCCTCGAACAGGCACCGACTAGGCACCGTATGTGCAGGCGATTCGCCAGGATTTGGCGTACTGCCTGCTCTGTATGCTCTGTATAGCTGAATGGCCAGGAAAGGTAACTGTGCACTGAATTTCAGCGTTCGGTTACCTATCGGCCCCAGTTCGGAGCTCTTTGAATAACCCTGTATGTCTTTTAAAATGTAAGAAGAACAAAAATGCGTTTTTGTTAAAAATAATAAACAGCGTTAAATATCTTCCATTTATTGCATTTAATCCTCTGGGATTCGCCTCCTTAAACCGGTTTAGGCTGGGGTCAGACGAGCGTAGTGTTCACGTCCGTGATTGCGCCTAAAAGTACGTCCGTGATAGCATGACAGCCCATCGGAGCCTGACACACGAAGTACGTCCGCACTGAACTGCGGACGCACAACGGCCGCGGCCCACGGACGCAAGGCAGGCAAGAACGTACAACCCCTAGAACGGCCGCACAAAGTGCGCTGCGTCCGCAACGTCCGCATAGCTTTGTGTGTGAGTGATGGAACGTGGTCAGACGGACGGCATTTATACGTCCAGCATTTTTCACGGACAGAATGTTTTTGCTTTTTAATTTATTTTCCCTCCTACATCCGTCAAAATATACGTCCGTGATAAACGGACTGTGTGGCCACTACTGCGTCTTCCGTACTGACGTACGTCCGTAGAAATCACGCTCGTCTGACCCTAGCCTTAATTAAAGCTGAAGATCGGGGCATTTCCGCCGGATTTCTGTACAATTTGGAGTTTTGTGATTGGACGAATTGATGATTTTGTGTGGGACAGTTTTGGTGCCGCCGAGTCGCATTGAGTCGCGCTGTGTTTTCTGTGTTTTGAATTGACTAGTTGCCCCTAAATTGCTGATCTGGTGAAATTCATTATTCCGGGCCAACTCGAGGGTTGGTGAATAAACCCCTTTTTAATGTAATCCTGCTGATGGGCAGTGCATGAATAATGCCACCCTGCTGCAGGTGAGGAATCCCAGGTGACCTGCTTTCATTTCCTTCCTGTGGCACATGAATTATACAGAGCCACAAAAATTGGGTGGGGCCCCCGCAAGCGGGATCAGTGCCCCCCTGCAGGATCAGTGCCTCCCCTCTATAAATGGTAGGATCAGCGCCCCCCCCCACAGGATCAGTGCCTCCCCTCCTATAAATGGTAGGATCAGCGCCCCCCCCCACAGGATCAGTGCCTCCCCTCCTATAAATGGTAGGATCCGTGTTCCCCCCCCCCCCCCGCAGGATCAGTGCTCCCCTCTATAAATGGTAGGATCAGCGCCCCCCCTCTATAAATGGTAGGATCCGTGCCCCCCGCAGGATCAGTGCCTTCCCTCTATAAATGGTAGGATCAGCGTCCCCCCTCCACAGGATCAGCGCCCCTCCCCTCTATAAATGGTAGGATCAGTGCCTTCCCTCTATAAATGGTAGGATCAGTGCCCCCCCCCTCCTTGGACAGATTCACTAATCGCCTTAAAAAAAAAAAAGGGGCATGGGGGGGGGGCGTGTCCACGGTGCCAACCAAGATGGCCGCTTAAGCGGAGAGCTCCGCTCTGACCCAGATTTGCACCTACCGTGACCCGCTAACGCGCTCTATGGGGAAGATGCACCGCTCTGCGAGCATCCCACGTCCCCAGGCACTCGCCGGCC
Organism: Leptobrachium leishanense; assembly: GCA_009667805.1. NCBI lineage: Eukaryota > Metazoa > Chordata > Amphibia > Anura > Megophryidae > Leptobrachium > Leptobrachium leishanense. The sequence continues at coordinate 388,729,172 of CM019066.1, read as the reverse complement.
AAAACTCGGCTTCGGTGCTGCGGGCCTTTTTGGTGCCGCTGACAGCCACCGTGACCACGCGGTTGGAAAGCTCGCAGGCCTCCACACTGTGATCTCCTGGATTCCCCTGCAGCAGACACAGCCGGAGACCCTGGAATGCTGCATTCCGGTAGTGGCTCAGATTGGGCCACCCTCCTAGCTCGATTGCCCAGTAAAGAGGACTTGAAAGAGGCGAACGCCGCCATCATGGTGGAATTACAGCAGGTCAGAGGTGATTTGCAGAGCCTGCATGCCACCTCCTCCACGCTTGACTCGCAGGTCGAACTTAGAGTTATGGCACTCCACCTGGAAGACTTGGACAACCGTGGCCAATGCAATAATTTGCGGTTCCATGGCCTCCCTGACAGAAGAATCTCCTGCTCATCTCGCCCCCATTCTTTCTTCCGTCTTTAATACTTTACTCGACAGACCGAGCTCTACTCCTAATGCGTTTGTTCATGCACATCGTGCCGTACGCCCCCGCCGGGATGGACCTCCATGTGATGTAATTTGCTATCTAGAAAACTTTTCCCTTAAAGAGGAACTTTTTTACGAGCTGCACGAGCCCCCACTCAGATTTCTCAGGATGGAGCGGAACTACAACTATTCCCGGACCTATCTCCTGCAACCCTGGCTTTTTGCAGGGCCTTGCGCCCCATCAGGAGGACCCTCCCAAGCGTAGAAGAATAGATACCGCTGGCACTTCCCCACTGGGCTTATGGTTTCTACCCTCCCTGCCCGTTCCTGGCACGATCATCTGTAGATGTGGGCACCTTGATCTCCGACCTTCAACTTCCTCCTGTGGATCTATCGTGGCCAGACCCCATGACGTTTTATTCCACCACCCATCTCGGTCCGTCTCCGGGCACCTTGCCGCAGAGATCCGCCAAGACTCGGGCGGCACCGGGGAGCGATGAACTAACTTTCAGGATTTCAGCTGCGGGGTCTTCCTGCTCTCACGGCCTCCTGTTTAAATTGTCCCCTCATTTGACCCGTTTTTTCTAATGGACCGTCAAGTACCGGCCGGGTGGAGTAGAGGTAACATCAATGGTCTGCGTGGAGACATGGGTTCGATCCCCAAGAGCACCTCTCCAGTAACTGTCCTTGGGCAAGACACATAACGGTACAGACTCACCACCCAGGACATACTGAAAACCAGAGAAATCTCAATGTATCCTTCCTGGAAACCAGAGAAATCTCAATGTATCCTTCCTGGAAACCAGAGAAATCTCAATGTATCCTTCCTGGAAACCAGAGAAATCTCAATGTATCCTTCCTGAGAAATCTCAATGTATCTTTCATGGTAAAATACTTTCTCAAAAAAAAGGAGTCATTACTTCTTTCTACATAGCGCTGCCATATTGTGTTTGTTAAGCGCTAAGATATTAAGGAAGGATCTTTACAGACACTCGCACGTGGTTCCTGTCCCGAACCACAAAAATATATACCAGTGGTCCTTTAAGTCCCAGGAGTTGATTTCCCAGATCCTGAAGAGCGCTTTCTTAAAAGTTATATTGTTTTCGCTGCACTCCATCCCCTTGGACTTCTTTCTACATATATTTACCTTCCTCAACGTTATGGGGTTATTTACCTGTTTGATTTTCCAACATAGATACGTCTCATTTACGTCTATTTTAGGGTTCACACACAAGATAGTTATCTGCCACCTCCACTCCCAGAGGTCCCCTCTGCCACCCTCTGCCGCTTCCTCCCAGCCACTGAGGAAGTCAATTCCTTATTGTCCTCCTCACATCTCACCACGTGCCCGCTCGACCCCATTCCCTCACATCTAATTCCTCCCCTCTCCTTCTCCCTCACCCCTGCTCTCACACACATCTTCAACCTATCTCTCTCCACTGGCTCCTTTCCATCCGCCTTCAAACACGCGCTAGTTACCCCTTTACTAAAGAAACCATCCCTAGATCCCAACTCTCCAACTACCGCCCTGTGTCCCTGCTTCCCTTCACATCAAAGCTCTTAGAAAAACTAGTCTTCAACCGCCTCTCCCTCTTCCTGTCCTCCAATTCCCTACTTGACCCCCTGCAATCTGGCTTCCGTCCCCTACACTCACCTGAAACTGCCCTCACCATAGTCACCAACGACCTCCTAACTGCTAAAAAACACGGCCACTATTCTATTCTCATCCTGCTTGACCTCTCGGCTGCTTTTGACACTGTTGACCACCCCCTCCTTCTACAGACCCTCAACTCTCTGGGTCTCTGACACTGCACTCGCTTGGGTTGACTCCTATTTATCCAACAGGTCCTTCGGTGTGTCCTTTGCTGGTAACTCCTCCTCTTCATTGCCTCTATCTGTTGGTGTACCTCAAGGCTCTGTCCTTGGTCCTCTGCTCTTTTCCATCTACACCTCCTCCCTGGGCAAAATCAACAGCTATGGCTTTAATTACCACCTCTACGCTGATGACACTCAGATCTACCTCTCTACCCCTGATCTCTCTCCCCCTGTCCTTTCAAAAGTCAGTGACTGTTTATCTGGCATCTCCTCCTGGATGGCCTCCCACCACCTAAAGATCAACATGTCAAAGACTGAGCTCCTACTTATTCCTCCCTCTAATGCCTCCCCACCTCCTGACTTCTCTATCACGGTGGAGGGTATCACCATCTCCCCATCAAACCAAGTTCGCTGTCTTGGAGTTACACTTGACTCTGCTCTTTCCTTCATCCCCCACATCCAGTCTCTTTCCTCCTCCTGCCGATACCAACTGCGTAATATTTCCAGAATTCGGCCATTTCTTACCGCTGTCACCACAAAACAACTCATACACGCCCTGGTAATCTCCCGACTCGACTATTGCAATAATCTCTTATCTGGCCTCCCTCTGTCCCGCCTCTCCCCCCTACAATCCATCCTGAACGCCTCTGCCAGGCTAATTCACCTCACCCGCCGCTCTGTCTCTGCCGCTCCCCTCTGCAAGTCCCTTCACTGGCTCCCCATCCACTGCAGAATTAAGTTCAAAATCCTTATCCTTATCCTTACCTACAAAACCCTCACTAACTCAGCTCCCCACTACCTGTCCTCACTAATCACCAAATACACCCCAGCCCGCTCCCTAAGGTCAAACAGTGACCTGCGCCTAGCTTCTCCCCGCATCACCTCTTCCCATGATAGACTGCAGGATTTCTCACGCGCAGCCCCCACTCTCTGGAACGCTCTCCCTCGTACGGTCAGACTTTCCCCTAACTTCTCTTCCTTCAAACGCTCCCTGAAAACATTCCTATTTAGGGAAGCCTACCACCCAACTCACTGACGCAACCATCAATCACTCTCACCTTACAGTCCTCTCCTCCTGTTTCCAACCCCAACCCTCCCAGATTGTGAGTTCCTACGGGATTAGGGCCCTCATCTCCTCCTGTACTGTTTGTCAAATGTTGTTCAATGTATTGTAACCCTGTCTATACTGTGCTTATTGTACAGCGCTGCGGAATATGCTGGCGCTTTATAAATAAAGAAGAATAATAATAATTCACGACCTCTACACTGTTTATTTTCCTCTATGCTTCGATGCGCATTCATATTGTTTCAAGTTATGATGGCTTGTAAAGGGTTGGAGGGATTTCCCCCTCTATGCTAGAGATTGTCCGTCTGGGTTGCGGAGTAGTGGTTGACACCTCCTGCGTGTGGTGCCTTTTGGACTCGTTCTCCCCTCTGAGGGCAGGGCGATGCGACTGGTTCTGGGTGCCAATTGTGACCCTGGATTCCTTGCCCATACCTCATACTTTTTGGCCCGTGGATTCTTACCCCCCCCCTCTTTTCTGGGCCTGTTACTCCCTCTGACCCCCTCCTCCCCTCCCTTGAGTCAGTCCTCATTTTCCCTACCCCCGAGACCTCTGGCGTTGATAGCTTTCCATCTTCCTATCCCTTGCCGGTGACACATGGCGTCCGCGAAACCAGCCCGCCTTACGCTTTATTCAATCAATGCCTGAGGCCTTAACACCCCCGAGAAGAGGTCTTTCGCTTTATGGGATTTTCAGAGCCAAGGCCTCCGTAAACCCACTTCCGTGAGGGATCTGCCCCTAAACCCGCTGATTCGTCGTTTCCCCTGGGTTATTTCGGCCACAATACCCAAGCCAAATCTAAAGGTACAGCAATAGTGTTCGCCAAATCTGTTCCCTTTGTTCATGTTGCCACGTTAACGGATGGTTGTGGACGTTATGTTGTAGTAAAGGACGCGATTTCAGACCGCATGTACACCTTCGCTAACCTATACGCACCCAAGAGTCAGCATAAATTTTTGGCTAAATTTCTCACAACTTTAAATGATTTTTCAGAAGGTTGCTTGGTCCTAGGTGGGGACATTAACCTCCTGCTAGATCCCTTGCTTGACACGTCCTCAGGACGCTCCGCCATCCCCTGACCAGGCTTGCTTTGTCCCGTCCTGCCTTTACTCCCTTCTCCTGCATGCCTCAAGATGCAGCCCCCCCCCCGGATACATTGGGAGGTGGGAGACAGTGTTAGGTATATGCCTGTCTGAGACAGACTGGAACCGCATCTGCCATCTCGCGCACCACTGCTCTGTCTCCACTAGAATACAGGAATCGGCCTATAAACTTCTCCATGTGGTATAGAAACCCCCCCCCCCCCCAGGTTCTTTCCCAAATGTATCCAGAGGCTGACGATAAATGCTGGCGTTGCGGTGACTCCCCAGGTTCCCTCATACATTCATGGTGGGATTGTCCCTCGATTACGTCCTTACTGGTTAAAAATACATCGCCTACTGGGTCTTTTCATCCCCCCCCCCCGATTATTATTTATTTGTTTTGTAAACCAGCACCTATGCTGCTGCACCACGTCCTGTACTCCAGGTCTGCATACAAAAATTCTGTTGGTTTCCGCTTTAACACCTTGAACAGCCTGATGGCCCTGACTGCCATCTTATTTCAGGATTAAACATAATATTTACAAAAAAAAAATGGCATCAGCCCTAATAGCAACAATGATAATGCAAGAAAATAAGAGCTCTACACAATAGAGACCTCTTGCTGATCAGCGCACAGGGCGAGAGGTGCCCAATAGTGCAAAAAACAATAATCCGCACTTAGAGACTGGTCACAATAAACCGAGCAGCACAGAATGTGTTAATTCAAAGAGCCAACTGCATAGGAGGCGCTGCAATTGTCCATTGCTGGACAATTGATAGGTTGGGGTCAATTGTAGGTCAGGTAGCTCAAGGGTGGTTTCAGCCATCTGAAACTGCTCCTGAGCTGTTTTTTGCGGCACGAAAATCTGAGCAGCTGATTGGTTAATCTGAGCAGCCGTTGGGCGTGCGATTAGAGAGCGGGATAATTAGAAACATAGGTTCTTATCTGCCGACATTTTCTTTCGGCCCATCTAGTCTGCCCAATTACATGGATACTTTACCTGGATTTATCTTTTGTCTAGGATAGCCTTATGCCTATCCCATGCCTGCTTAAATTCAATTACTGTTTTGGCCTCTACCACTTCTACTGGAAGACTGTTCCATGTATCCACCACCCTCTCAGTAAAATAATGCTTCCTGATGTTACTTTTAAACCTTTGCCCCTCTAATCTAAGACTATGTCCTCTTGTTTTGCTATTTTGTTTCCTTTTAAATATACTCCCTTCCTCTACCTTGTGGATTCCCTTTACGTATTTAAATGTTTCTATCATATCTCCTCTGTCTCGTCTTTTTTCCAAGCTGTACATGTTAAGATCATTAAGCCTTTCCTGGTAACTTTTCTCCTTCAAGCCGTACACCATTTTAGTAGCCCTTCTCTGAACTCTCTCTAAGATGTCTATATCCTTCTGGAGATACGGTCTCCAGTACTGCACACAGTACTCCCAAGTGAGGTCTCACCAGTGCTCTGTACAGTGGCATGAGCACTTCCCTTTTCCTACTGCTAATACCTCTCCCTACACAAGCAAGCATTCTGCCAGCATTTCCAAGCATTCTGCCAGCATTTCCTGCTGCTCTATTACATTGACTACTTACCCTTAGATCCTCTGAAATAATAACCCCTAATTCCCAACCCTCAGATGTATCAAATATTCTATATTCAGCCCTTGGTTTTTTACGTCCCAGGTGCATTATCTTGCACTTATCCACATTAACCCATTCACTGCTGAGGACCTGTGGGGAACGTCCTCATTGACTCCTAAGGAAAGATAGAGGTGGAGATAAGGGGTTCCTTTTGAACCCCGATATCTCCAGACTTTTGGCAGCTAGCAGGGTCGTATTTGGTATCATTAGAAAGGCCAGAGCATGGCTTTTCCAATGATGCTAAACATGACCATGTTTAAAGTAAAAAAAAAAAAATAAGAAATAAGAAAAACGTGTTTTTTTGTTTTTTTTAAGACGTGAAATGGCTCAGCAGTGAAGGGGTTAAAACTCAAACAATGGTGGGAGCTGTGGCAATTTAGTTTACCTAAATCATTTGTCATTTTGCTGATCCCTCCAGGAACGTCAACCCTGTTGCAAATCTTTGTCATCAGCAAAAAGACATACTTTTCCATTAATACCTTCTGCAATATCACTAATAAAATATTAAAGAGAATGGGTCCAAGTACTGACCCCTGAGGTACCCCACTGGTAACAAGACCTTGCGCCGAATAAACTCCATTTACCACAACCCTCTGTTGTCTGTCACTCAGCCACTGCCTAATCCATTCAACAATATTGGAATCCAAGCTCAAAGATTGCAATTTATTGATAAGCTTCTATGCGGAACAGTATCAAAAGCCTTACTGAAATCTAAATAAGCAATGTCTACTGCACCACCTGTGTCTATTATTTTTGTTACCCAATCAAAAAAATCAATAAGATTAGTTTGGCATGATCTCCCTGAGGTAAACCCATGTTGTTTCTGATCCTGTAATCTATGTGTTTTTAGATGGTCAACAATCCTTTCCTTTAACATGGTTTCCATTAATTTCCCCACTACTGACGTAAGACTAACTGGCCTATAGTTCCCCGATTCCTCCCTACTACCCTTCTTGTAAATGGGCACAACATTTGCTAATTTCCAACGCAAACAGCTGATTGGACATCATCAGTTGTTTGAGAGCGCGAGGCAAGCTCCAGTGTTTTATAAATGAGTTCTGATGTAGTTCTGGCACTTGCCTCAGCTGTATCGGAAGATCGGATCCTGCAGCAGTGCCCCCCCCCTTTTATTCATATATTGTGGTAGTTGTTTAATAAGGGTAGAGGTTGCCCCTTTATTGGGGTGGATGGAGGCAGAAGGGTTCCCATGCTGGCAGAGAACAGGGGCGGTTTGGGAATTGTTATAACCAGTATTGTAAGGTTTAAGTGTTTATGCCTCCAAATTACCCTTCAATAAAAGCTACGGCCAATTCTTCCAAAGTTAATTGGTGTCTGTTGCTTACTTATTTGGTAAAAGATATTTATTATTCTTTATTTATAAAGCGCCAGCATATTCCGCAGCGCTGTACAATAAGCACAGTATAGACAGGGTTACAATACATTGAACAACATTTGACAAACAGTACAGGAGGAGATGAGGGCCCTATTCCCGTAGGAACTCACAATCTGGGAGGGTTGGGGTTGGAAACAGGAGGAGAGGACTGTAAGGTGAGAGTGATTGATGATTACGTCAGTGAGTTGGGTGGTAGGCTTCCCTAAATAGGAATGTTTTTTAAGGGAGCGTTTGAAGGAAGAGAAGTTAGGGGAAAGTCTGACAGTACGAGGGAGAGCGTTCCAGAGAGTGGGGGCTGCGCGTGAGAAATCCTGCGGTCTATCATGGGAAGAGGTGATGCGGGGAGAAGCTAGGCACATCACCTCTTCTATAGAGATATTTTGGGTTCATAGTACATGCAAGGGACATGTACAGGACAAGTGGCCAATCACTGCGTCCTGTACATGCACATTTATTTAGATGACATTGTTATCGGGTGTCCGATCACATGCCACGACAAGAACATTCGTGATTAATTCGCCCAATAGAATGTATAAAATCACAGCGCAGAGGTGTCCCTTGTGACGTATCAGCCGGTCTCCTTGTAACGGGGCTTCAATAGCAACGTAAGCGAGACCTAAACAGGCAGAACACGACCACTATATCTGCCCACAATGCAGCTGCTTATAGAGTGTCTTACTAGAGCAGCGCCCAGGGCCGGCCCAAGACATTGTGCTGCCTGGAGCGAAGGCTGGAATGCTGCCCCCCCCTAAAATGACACTCCCACACCCTGAATATATGGACGAGCCCCTAAGAAGACACACACAGACACACACACATGCCCCCCAGCTCCCACATGGGTATATATTTGCCCCCAGCTGCAGCTCTCATGGATATATTGCCCCCACCTCGGTCTCACCTCAGGTGGAGATCCCGCCCCCCCGGCTTACTGTTGCAGACGCTGGTAGTCGGCCTGGCAGTGGCTGGTCCAGTCCTCCAGGGCCTGTCAACAACAAGGCTGCTCGGTCACCTCAAAACAACTGCGTGCTAAAGAGGAAGACAGAGGATCTATCCGCGGCTGCTGCCCGCACTCCCGTGGACGCATGCGTGTGGGTGCAGTCAGCGGCAGCACGCAATGTAGCCACACGGCGGCCGCCACAGTAGATGCTGCCGCTGCTTTGGTGATAAAATAGTGCAGCATCGGAAATCAAGATGGCGGCGGCGGCAAAATTTGCCACTGTGCAATATTTGCCGCTTGGAGCAAGCGCTCCGCTCTGCTCCTTTTTCAGGCTGGCCCTGACAGAGCCTGTTTGGATATCGGCGGGGTGATGGATGCGGAACATTTCGGTTGAATATTTTTCTCCTTGTGTCGTCGCTAGTGGAGACAGTATAGAGTTTTATATCCGGGCTTTTCCCAATAACCAGGCGACAGGTTTCAGGATCATCCAAACTGGTTCAGAGACGCAGCTTCTCTTATACAAATGGTTTAACCGGAACAATGGAAGGTGCCGGACACTGCGGCGCCAGGGGAAACTCCGTATTAACACATACAGGAAGAAAGGGGTACAGTAAACGGGGGGATTCAGGGGCTTCCCGGGGAGCGCAGCAAGATGGTTCAAGTATTCCTGGGAAGCCCAGAGTCTCAAGAACAAGTGGTCCAAAAATCAACCCTTTTAGCACCAAAGGGGCCGATCACCACCGTGCGCCAGCTCGGGGTCTCAAACTCAGGGCTCGTGTCATAGAACTCACATAGCGTTCCCCGCGTCAAACCTCAAGACTTTGTTTCCTGGCAAAAAAACCCAAAAGACGCAGACATTTGCTTTGGAAAAGACTTTATGTTCATTTATATTGTGTGGTGTGATTTTAAATGTATTGTACATTGCTTAGCTTTAGTTTTAAATGTACTTATATTACTGCATGTGAATGGGCACTTGGAGATGTGTTTTGAAGATGCAACCTTAAGCAATGTTCAATGTCCTCTTTTGTGTGGAATGTTTGAGTAATGTGTGATTATGCAAGATTGCTTTTCTGTTATCTGGTTAAGGAGTCGTGAGTCTGGGACAGTGTTTGACTGCAAAGGTAATCTGATCTATTGGAACAATAGATTATGTAACAGCAAAAAATTTGGAAAAATGCGTATACACGCAATTACGTGATTATTATCAATCCTCAAACTATTTAACCCCAGATCAATCCAGCTTTTGTCCAAATCACTCAACTACAACCGCCCTTTCTAAAGTTTGCAATGCTACCCAAGCTGTCATGGAACAAGGAAACCTAACTGGAGCATCTTCCTTGCTTTTGCCAAGGCCTTTGACACCGTAGACCATGGCATCCTATTACAAAAACGTAAAAACTCTTAGCGATCACACGCTAACCTGGTTTCAATCGTATGTATCCAACCGATCGCAACATGTGTTCATTTCTGGCAGCTCCTCCCTCCCAGTCACGTGTGAAGTACCCCAAGGCTCGATACGTGGCACCGTGCGATTCACGATACTCATAAATGATCTGCAAAGCCTCAAATGTATACATGTACGCAGATGACACCGTAATCTATACCAGCAACCCAAATCTCCCACAGCTGGAGGCCGCGCTGCAAGAACAATTCGGAGGAGAAACGTGGATTGCAGATAACAAACTTTTTTTTCTTAAATACTAACAAAACTGTAACAATGCTCTTTGGAACAAAACCTAAACTACAGAAATTGCAAAATCCCCATCTATGTGTCGGGACAAAATCAAATGACACGCTGACCACAGTCACTTCTCTCAAATATCTAGGTATGTGGTTGGACCCTAATCTATCCTTTGGCCCCACATCGAAAAACTCTCATCTAAACTTTACCCCAAACTAGGTGCCCTGTACAGAAACAAATCCTGCCTGAGCCCTGCGGTAACAAAGCCGATTGTACAACAAATGCTTATGCCGGCTATTGATTACAGAGATGTAGTGTATGCAGCCGCCCCGCGAACACACCTTCATAAATTTACTACATTGTATAACTCATTCTGCCGCTTTGCGCTACAATGTAACTACATGACCCACCATTGTGACATGTTAAAAGAGCTAAACTGGCCATCGCTGGAATCCAGACGCACCCTTCACCTTTCCAACCTGGTGTTTAAGAGCTTTTCTGGGAAGCTGCCACCCTACCTGAATAGACTGCTTCCCCCAGCAGTTCCCTCGTCCTATAACCTCCGATCCAGGACCAGCACCTTACTTGCTATATCACAATACAAAAAGAAAGTGGCTCGATCCTCATTTTCCTACAGAGCACCGCAATTATGGAATAACCTCCCAGACGCCGTCAAATCTTTCCCCAGTCTTAAGTCACTTGAGCTCCCTATTTAACATACCTCAATACGGTATGCACCTGTAAACATGTAACATAATGACTTTAACAGAAAAATAAATATGTAGGAAATAATCTGTATTTGTTTTTGTGTTAATATCTTGCATTTTACTACTTTGTATTTCTGTAACCACATGTGCACCAGTAAACATGTAACACAGTGACTATATACAGAATGCACCAGTAAACATGTAACACAGTGACTATATACAGAATGTGCCTGTAAACATGTAACACAGTGACTATATACAGAATGCACCTGTAAACATGTAACACAGTGACTATATACAGAATGCGCCTGTAAACATGTAACATAGTGACTATATACAGAATGCGCCTGTAAACATGTAACATAGTGACTATTTCCTACATATTTATTTTCTGGGTTAATCTGTATATTTGTGTTTTTAATAGCTTGCATTTACTTTACTTCTGTAACAATTCAATGTTCTTGAATCCAGGAGATACTGAAAACTAGAGCAATCTCAATATATCCTTCCTGCAAATAAATAAATTTGAAGGCTAACTGACATAATGTAATTAGAGTTTTAGTAGGTCAATGTTCGTCATTTGGTTCATGCAAATTATAACTGTTGGACCTGGGCATAAATAGTGGCGTTTTTCAATCTCAGATTCCTATTTTGAGACACCAGACAAGCTGTATGTTCATTCAAGGTACCCACGATCACCCCCAGAAGGCACAGAGCGGCCTTCTGGAAACTCAAAGTGGCAGAGGATCAGACCAAGCAGGTCTGGAGCTACAGGTCAGGCTGCTTGAGGCACTGAGTTCTGAGCAACTCGGCGGCTCGGCTGATCTTAGTAAGGGGGTGTCTGGAGAGACAGGACAGGCGGAAGGAGCGGGTTTCCGTCACAGTTCCCCAGGGAGCTTTCTCTTAAGCTTCGAGGGGGCAGTAACTGATAGTGTTCCGTAGAATGACCCCAAAGAGTGTCCTATTCCTATGAAGGGGAACAGAGCGGTTGGGCTTAGAGGTTTGTGCCTCCTGTACGCCAATGGGGCAAATGAGTCTGGTGCAGGAGGGAAACAATGGGTTAATGTCACAATCCAGGGGAAACACATAGGGTGGAATTGTCCCACAAGGGGGGAAAAAAAGATTTAAATCTCTGGTCTCCAGGTTCGTGACAATGTATCCCCCCTCCCCCATGACGGCTGTCGTGATAGTAACCGTCTCGATGTATTAAAAGTGCTTTGCTGTGACTTTCTACATTCTGGGCCATATTGCAAAGTTGGTGCTAACTTAACTTCACGGAGCTGTTAAGTTTACAACAGCTCTGGTTAACTTGGCACCAAGTATGTAATATGGCCCTCTATTGGGCGAATTAACCACGCATATGTTCTTTTTGTGGCATGTGATCTGATACTGCGGCAGATGCATGCGCATACCCAAGAATGTGATTGTCCGCTGTCCTGTATATCGTGCGCAGGAAACCACGTAGATCAGAGAGCAGTTTACTTTATATTGATGCACCGAAATGAAAATTTGGGACAGACAATGCACGATGAGCTTGGCCGAAAACCGATACTGAAAAAAAAATATATATATATTTGTACACCCTGTTCCAAATTATTATGCAAGTGATATTTTTCTCATTTACCTAAATAATTGATGTAAATAGCATAATTCTCATGTTATCAACTATTAAGATACAATTCACATTTTATTGAACAAACCTCTTAATGATAACAGGATTTTCTTTCAAAAAACTTACAATGCACAATGTTCCAAATTATTCCGCACAGTAAGTTTCAAAACACTTAATAGGTTTGTAAAGAACTGAAAGTTGTAATTTGTTGTGTTTGCAGCATATTTGCTGAAATCAAAAGCTATTTCAATCAAACTTTGAACAACTTTTTAAACCTTTTAACCGGTCACGTTACATTGTAACATTTGACCCCTTATTTGATAGCAGCTTCACAAGTCTTGCATCCATTGAACTTGTGAGTTTTTGGACAGTTTCTGCTTGAAAGTGTTTGCAAGATGTCCGAATATCCTCCCAGAGCTGCTGTTTGGATGGAAACTGCCTCCCACCCTCATAGATCTTTTGCTTGAGGATGCTCCAAAGGTTCTCAATAGGATTGAGGTCAGGGGAGGATGGAGGCCACACCATGACTTTCTCTCCTTTTGATCCCCATAGCAGCCATTGCTGCAGAGGTATTCTTTGTATCATGAGATGGTGCATTGTTATGCCATGAAGATGATTTTATTACGGAAAGCATGGTTCTTCCTTCTGTACCAGGGAAGGAAGTGGTCAGTCAGGAACTCCACATACTTTGCAGAGGTCATCTTTACACCTTCGGGGACCCTAAAGGGGCCGACCAGCTCTCTTCCCATGATTACAGCCCAAAACATGACTCTACCACCGCCTTGCTGGCGTCGCAGCCTTGTTGGAACAGGGTGGTCGTCCAGCAACTATCCACTACTTCATCCATCTGGACCATCCAGGGTTGCACGGCACTCATCAGTGAACAGGACTGTTTAAAAATTAGTCTTCATGTATTTTTCTGCCCAATGCAGCCGTTTCTGCTTGTGAGCATTGGTTAGTGGTGGCCGAATGGAAGGTTTATGCACAGTTGCAAGACTCTGGAGTTCTCTACACCTTGATGTCCGTGGGACTCCAGAGGCACCAGCAGCTTCAGATATCAGTTTGCTGCTATGTAATGGTATTTTAGAAGCTGCTCTCGATGCGATGCATGGATCCGGCAGAAATCTTCCTCAATGTGCCTTTTTTATCTGCCGAACCCATGCCTTTATCTGCACAAACCCATCTGTGCTCTGAATCAGCCACAAATCTCTTAATAGTGCCATGATCACGCTTAAAGGGACACTCTAGGCAACATGACCACCTAAGCTATTTTAGGTGGTCATGATGCCCAGAGTATGCTGCCCCCCTGTCCCCCTCTCTCCGCTCAGCGGTTCAGCTCAAAAAGCTGAGAGAGGCGGAGGACTTTACTCCGCCCTCCCAGCTGTCAGTCAGCAGAGCGGGAATCATATTTCCCGCTTCTGCCGACTTTTGCCGAGTAGGAGACGTCATTGCACTTTCAGCGCGATGACGTCTCCTACTCACCGCAGAAGCTGGCGGCTCCCTCTGAGGGTTAGTGTTGCGCGCATCCTCTTGCGCGCACACTAATCCTCAGAGGAAGCCTGCCGATTGGCTGGCTTATGTGAGAGGCGCACATGCGCGCTTCTCACGTAAACCAGAAGCCAAGACGCAGCAAGAAGGACAGGAGCGGAAGAGGAGGGAGGTGAGTATAAAAAAAAAAAAGACGCCGCTGGAAACAAGAGGATTTTAGGGTAAGTATTACAGTTACAAAAAACAAAACAAAATCTAAAGTTTTATTAAGGGAATAGGGATAGGTTAGGATAAAAAAACGGGGGGTGATTTTTTTTGAGTAGTGTTCCTTTAAGTTTTTGTGAAATATCTAATGTTTTCATACCTCGTCCAAAGCATTGAACGATTTCACTCTTTTCGGCTGCAGAGAGATCCTTTCTCTTCCCCATATTGCTTGGAAATGGTGCTGTGCTTAATAATGTGCAACGTCCTGCTTTAGTAGTGTTTCCTTTAACCCTTTCGCTGCTGAGGCTTTTCACGCCTCTGTGCTGAGGTCATATTTACCGGTTTTGCTCATCATGTTTAAACGTGTTTTTAAGGCTTATTTTAGTATATAACCCAGACATATTATATGTCGTTCTTTCCGTCAGACTCGGCAGATTCATAATATGTCATTATTATATGTATACGTCATGTCATGTCTGTATATTCTAACAAAAAATGCAATAAAATATGTATTTTCAATAATTTACAACGTGTAAAGTGTTTTTTTTTTCACATTTTAACATGCGAGCAATTGCGGTTATATTTTGTATGAGGTGCGCTTGTTAAAAAAATTAGAGATGGGGTCTCGTTACATTTTTTTTTTTTTGGGGAAAATTACGCGATTTTTTAACAAACGCACCGCATACAAAAATCGTTAGTGCAGCATCATTGTTCACATTATAATTGAAATGGGAACAATATTGCTGCATTAACGAACCAAAAAAAGAAAAAAAATGTGTTTTTTTTTTTTTTTAAATATATTTTTATTTTTAATTTCTATTTTTTTTAAAAAACTTTTTTTTCACATTCGAGTTTGGTATCGTTGGAACGGCCATGCTCTGGCCGATCCAACGATACCAAACGTTAACCCCTAGCTGCCACGGATCGGGAGATAGGGAGTTCCAATGGAACTCCCTATCTCCACCGTTGGTGGCAGTTAGGGGTTAACTCTAGGACTGGCGTCATCGTGCTATGCACGATGACGCCAGTCCTCAGGGGGAGTTCCCGGAGGCTTGGCCGACATCCAAGATGTCGGCCAGCTCCGGGAAAGGATCACGAACCGGCGCTTTTCAGCGCCGATTCGCGATCCAGCTCCCCAGGGGTTAATGCCAGGCACCATTTGGAAGGGCAGGCTGTGCCCTTCCAAATGGTGCCTGGGTTAACCCCCGCAACGCCGCCGATCGGGAGGGAGAGAGGTCCGAAGGACCCCCCCCTCCCTTTCAGGCGCCTCCTCCGCACATGCGCGGGGGGCGCCTGAATTAGGTGTCATCGCGCTGCCGCGATGACACCTAATTTCAGCGGCTGCGGTTCCGGATGCTGGGCTGACATCGAGTATGTCAGCCCGCACCGGGGGGGCCAGCGATCGGCCGGAACCCGGCCGAACGCTGGCCCCAAAGGGAGGACGCGCTCAGCGCGTCCTCCGCATACCAGCAGCCATGCGGAGGACGCGTTGAGCGCGTCCTCCGCATTGAAGTGGTTAATTGGGCTCACCTGGCATTATCTAATTATCACAGGTGTCCCAGATTGTTTTCAGTGATCACAAGAGCCCTGAGACACAATGCCATCCATGAGTTACACTGAAACACAACATATGTCATCTTTGTGACACTGAAATAGAATTTGCATAATAATTTGAAACCGTGTGTGTAATATATATATATATATATCTCCGAAATGAAAATTTTGGAACGAAACCGAAAATGACTTTTCAATTTATTTTAAGATGTTTTTTTTTGTAGAACTGTATTAATACTAGACTTTATTGAATTATTAACCCACATTAAACAGTTTAAGATAGTTTTCTATTTTTGGTGGAGTTATTTTGCATCTAGTGCATACATTCATGTGTAAAATTTTTACTCCCACTTTATAGTTGCAGAAGACATTTACACATCCCAGCAATTCAGAGAACTCTGCAACTATAAAGTTATTATTTTTTTGTTTTAACCCCTTCCATGCGGAGGACGTGCTCAGCACATCCTCCGCATGGCCACTTCGCTGCGGAGGACGCGCTAGCGGCGGCCCCCTGGTGTCAGCCCAGCCTCCAGGACCCAGGCGGGCACGATAGACGTCATTGCGCCTGCGCGGGGAAGGTGCCCGAAGGGGAGGTCCTTCGGACCTCTCCCCCCTCTCCCCATCCGTGCCGGCCACCGGGAAAAGGCAGGCACCATTTGGAAGGGCACAGCCTGCCCCTATCAAGCGGCAGCTGTCTTTAACCCCTAGGGGGCTGGATCACGTTAACAGGTGCCGTATCGCGTTCCCCTCCCAGAGCTGGCTGACATTGGATGTCGGCCAAGCTTTCAGGATATTCCCCCTGGCGTCATCACGCATAGCGCAATGGCGTCAGTTCTGCAATTAACACCCTAGCTGCCACCTATGGTGGAGATAGGGGGTTACAATGAACCCCCTATCTCCCGATCCGTGACAGGGATTAATGTTCAGTATCATCGGAAAGACGAGAGCAAGGCCTTTCTAATATACCAAACATGACCATGTAAAATGTAAAAAAAATTAAACAAATTTAAAAAAAACCTTTTTTTTTTTTTTTTTAATAATGCAGCAATATTGTTCTCATTTCAATTATGTGAACAAACTATTTTTTTTCTATGGGGGGCGTTTGCTAAAAAAACACGTAATTTCCCCCAAAAAATTGTAATGAGTCCTCATTTCTAATTTTTTTAACAAGTGCACCCTATAGAAATTTATAACCGAAAAGGCTCGCATGATAAAATGGGGGGGGGGGGAGCAAAACACCACACAAGGTAGATAATTTAAAATCAATTTATATTGCATTTTTTGTTATATACAGACAGGGCATGACGTATACATATTATAATAATAATAATAATATATTAGGAATCTGCCGGAAAGAACGATATATAATATGTCTGGGTCATGTAATAAAACGTGGCTTCTAAACGCGTTTAAACCTGATGAGCAAAAGCGGTAAAAATGAGCTCAGCACACCGCAGTGAAATGCCTCAGCAGCGAAGGGGTTATCCTTTAGAAGGTTTTGTTTTTCTGCACTTAAGAGAAACAGACTGATGTTTAGGTTTGGTCTGAGTCATTTTAGATTCATATCTACCTCATTTAAGTTGTGTTGGAGGGCAAAAAAAATTTGATTAACACTTTCGCTGCTGAGCCTTTTCACACCTCTGTGCTCGGCTCATTTTTACCGCTTTTGCTCATGTTTAAACGCATTTAGAAGCCACGTTTTATTACATGACCCAGACGTATTATATATCGTTCTTTCCAGGAGACTCCGCAGATTCATAATATATCATTATTATATGTATACGTCATGTCCTGCCTTTTTAATATTATAACAAAAATGCAATAAAATTTGAATATTTAATTAGGGATGCACCGATGCCACTTTTTTAAGACCGAGTACTGATACTTTTTTTTCAAGTACTCACCGATACCGACTACCGATACTTTTATGTCATGTGACCGCTTTCCAATAAAAACAGACCTCATATAAAAATGCCCCCAGCTCACATGTACAGTCAGGTGCAGAAATATTGGGACATGGACACAATTGTAACATCTTTGTCTCTATACACCACCACAATGGAGTTGGAATGAAACAAACACAATGTGCTTTAACTGCAGACTGTCAGCTTTAATTTGAGGGTATGTACATCCAACTCAGGTGAGCGGTGTAGGACTTACAGCAGTTTGCAGATGTGCCTCCACTTGTTAAGGGACCAAAAGTAATGGGACAGAATAATAATCATAAATCAAACTTTCCCTTCTTAATACTTGGTTGCAAATCCTTTGCAGTCAATCACAGCCTGAAGTCTGGAACGCATAGACATCACCAGACACTGGGTTTCATCCCTGGTGATGCTCTGCCAGGCCTCTACTGCAACTGTCTTCAGTTCCTGCTTGTTCTCGGGGCATTTTCCCTTCAGTTTTGTCTTCAGCAAGTGAAATGCATGCTCAATGGGATTCAGGTCAGGTGATTGACTTGGCCATTGCATAACATTCCACTTCTGTCCCTTCAAAAACTCTTTGCTTGCTTTTGCAGTATGCTTTGGGTCATTGTCCATCTGCCCTGTGAAGCGCCGTCCAATGAGTTCTGCAGCATTTGGCTGAATGTGAGCAGATAATATTGCCCCAAACACTTCAGAATTCACCCTGCTGCTTTTGTCAGCAGTCACATAGAAACTAGGGATGCACCGATACCACTTTTTTAAGTACGAGTACCGATACTTTTCTTTAATGTCATGTGACGCTTTCCAATAAGAACAGACCATCTAAAAATGCCCCCAGCTCACATGTATATACCCCTGTGTGTGTGTGTTGTTGTAATTATTTATTTATTTATTTTTTCGATTTGCCCCAGCTCACACATAGAGCATACCCATGGGGGGGGGCATATCCATCGGCATTCGGACAGCCGCCCCTGGAGCTGCTCACCGAAATACTTACCTTCCTGGGCGACGCTGGGAAAGTTTCTGCGCACGCGCTCGTTGGAAGGACCCCAGCTCCGATCGCGTGGTCGCGGCTGGGGTCCTTCCAACGAGCGCACGCGCAGAGACATTCTCGGCGGCGCCCAGGAAGGTAAGTATTGCGGTGAGCAGCTCCAGGGGTGGCTGTCCGAATAACGATAGAGCATTCAGACAGCCGCCGCAGCCCCTCGGATGCCGGCTCGTTGCCGGCTTCCGGTATCGGAAAAAATATCGGGGGTACTGCACGAGTACCAAGTACTCCTGCAGTACCCAGTATCGGCACCGATACTAGTATCGGTGCAACCTTTAATAGAAACATAGAAAAATGTCGGCAGATAAGAACCTTTCGGCCCATCTAGTCGCCCAATTACATGGATACTTAACCTGGATTTATCTTTTGTTTAGGATAGCCTTATGCCTATCCCATGCCTGCTTAAATTCAATTACTGTTTTGGCCTCTACCACTTCTACTGGAAGACTGTTCCATGTATCCACCACCCTCTCAGTAAAATAATGCTTTCTGATGTTACTTTTAAACCTTTGCCCCTCTAATCTAAGACTATGTCCTCTTGTTTTGCTACTTTGTTTCCTTTTAAATATACTCCCTTACTCTACCTTGTGGATTCCCTTTACGTATTTAAATGTTTCTATCATATCTCCTCTGTCTCGTCTTTTTTCCAAGCTGTACATGTTAAGATCATTAAGCCTTTCCTGGTAACTTTTCTCCTTCAAGCCGTACACCATTTTAGTAGCCCTTCTCTGAACTCTCTCTAAGATGTCTATATCCTTCTGGAGATACGGTCTCCAGTACTGCACACAGTACTCCAAGTGAGGTCTCACCAGTGCTCTGTACAGTGGCATAAGCACTTCCCTTTTCCTACTGCTAATACCTCTCCCTACACAACCAAGCATTCTGCCAGCATTTCCAAGCATTCTGCCAGCATTTCCTGCTGCTCTATTACATTGACTACTTACCCTTAGATCCTCTGAAATAATAACCCCTAAATCCCAACCCTCAGATGTATCAAATATTCTATATTCAGCCCTTGGGTTTTTACGTCCCAGGTGCATTATCTTGCACTTATCCACATTAAAACTCAATTGCCACAGCTCCCACCATTTTTTTAGTTTACCTAAATCATTTGTCATTTGGCTGATCCCTCCAGGAACGTCAACCCTGTTGCAAATCTTTGTCATCAGCAAAAAGACATACTTGTCCATTAATACCTTCTGCAATATCACTAATAAAAATATTAAAGAGAATGGGTCCAAGTACTGACCCCTGAGGTACCCCACTGGTAACATGACCTTGCGCCGAATAAACTCCATTTACCACAACCCTCTGTTGCCTGTCACTCAGCCACTGCCTAATCCATTCAACAATATTGGAATCCAAGCTCAAAGATTGCAATTTATTGATAAGCTTCTATGCGGAACAGTATCAAAAGCCTTACTGAAATCTAAATAAGCAATGTCTACTGCACCACCTGTGTCTATTATTTTTGTTACCCAATCATAAAAATCAATAAGGTTAGTTTGGCATCATCAATAAATACAAGAGAACCAGTTCCATTGGCAGCCATACATGCCCACGCCATGACACTACCACCACCATGCTTCACTGATGAGGTGGTATGCTTAGGATCATGAGCAGTTCCTTTCCTTCTCCATACTCTTCTCTTCCCATCACTCTGGTACAAGTTGATCTTGGTCTCATCTGTCCATAGGATCTTGTTCCAGAACTGTGAAGACTTTGTTAGGTGTTGTTTGGCAAACTCTAATCTGGCCTTCCTGTTTTTGAGGCTCACAAATGGTTTACATCTTGTGGTGAACCCTCTGTATTCACTCTGGTGAAGTCTTCTCTTGATTGTTGACTTTGACACACATACACCTACCTCCTGGAGAGTGTTCTTGATCTGGCCAACTGTTGTGAAGGGTGTTTTCTTCACCAGGGAAAGAATTCTTCGGTCATCCACCTCAGTTGTTTTCCGTGGTCTCCCAGGTCTTTTGGTGTTGCTGAGCTCACCGGTGCATTCCTTCTTTTTGAGAATGATCCAAACAGTTGTTTTAGTAAAACGCCTAATGTTCTTGCTATCTCTCTGATGGGTTTGTTTTGTTTCTTGAGCCTAATGATGGCTTGCTTCACTGATAGTGACAGCTCTTTGGATCTCATCTTGAGAGTTGACAGCAACAGATTCCAAATGCAAATAGCACACTTGAAATGAACTCTGGGCCTTTTATCTGCACATTGTAATTGGGATAATGAGGGAATATCACACACCTGGCCATGGAACAGCTGAGAAGCCAATTGTCCCATTACCTTTGGTCCCTTAACAAGTGGGGGCACATCTGCAAACTGCTGTAAGTCCTACACTGTTCACCTGAGTTGGATGTACATACCCTCAAATTAAAGCTGACAGTCTGCAGTTAAAGCACATTGTGTTTGTTTCATTCCAACTCCATTGTGGTGGTGTATAGAGCCAAAGATGTTACAATTGTATCCATGTCCCAATATTTCTGGATCTGAGTGTGTGTATATAGCCCCCAGCTCTCATGGATATTGCCCCCATCAAAAGATAGGGAAGCTGGCCGCGTGCATGAAAAGCACGCGTCCAGCGTTCCCCTCCGGCGGCTGCAATACTCACCCCTTCCCAGCCGAGAGACAGCGTCATAGAAGCACTGGCGACCACGTGATTGCACCACAGCCTTGCGACTGGACCTTCGGAAGTGGTGAGTATTGCAGCCACCGGAGGGGAACGCTGGCCCGCGTGCTTTTCATATACGCCGCCAGCTTCCCCAACCCTGCGGATACCGGCAAGCCGGCCCAGCGCTGGCTTCCAGTATCGGCCCATTTGCACGTGTCGGCATCGATACTAGTATCGGTGCATCCCCTATTTTCAAAGCGTTGTTTTTGTTGTTTTTTTCTAATTTTTTCACATGAGCGTTTGCGTTTATTTTCTGTGGGGTGCACTTGTACAAAAATTAGAAATGGGGACTTGTTAAATTTTTTGGGGGGGAATTATGTGATTGTTTGCAAACGCCCCCCCATAGAAGAAAATCATTAGTGCAGCGTCATTGTTCACATTTCAATTATAAAGTGAACAATATTGCTGCATTAATAAAAACAACACCTTTTTAATTTTTTATTTTAAATTTTTGTTTTACATTAACCCTTTCGCTGCTGAGGCTTTTCCCGCCTCTGTGCTGAGGTCATTTTTACCGGTTTTGCTCATCATGTTTAAACGTGTTTTGAAGGCTTATTTTAGTATATGACCCAGACATATTATATATCGTTCTTTCCGTCAGACTCTGCAGATTCATAATATGTCATTATTATATGTATACGTTATGTCATGTCTGTATATTATAACAAAAAATGCAATAAAATATGTATTTTCAATAATTTACAACGTGTAAAGTGTTTTTTTTTCACATTTTTAACATGCGAGCAATTGCGGTTATATTTTGTGTGGGGTGCGCTTGTTAAAATAATTAGAGATGGGGTCTCGTTACATTTTTTTTGGGGGAAAATTACGCGATTTTTAACAAACGCACCGCATACAAAAATCGTTAGTGCAGCATCATTGTTCACATTATAATTGCAATGGGAACAATATTGCTGCATTAACAAACCAAAAAAAAAGAAAAAAAAAATGTTTGTTTTTTTTTTTATATTTTTTTTTAAAATATATTTTTAATTTTTTATTTTTATTTTTAAACTTTTTTCACATTCAAGTTTGGTATTGTTGGAACGGCCATGCTCTGGCCGATCCAACCATACCAAACATTAACCCCTAACTGCCACGGATCGGGAGATAGGGAGTTCATTGGAACTCCCTATCTATCTCCACAGTTGGTGGCAGTTAGGGGTTAACTCTAGGACTGGCGTCATCGTGCTACGCACGATGACGCCAGTCCTCAGGGGGAGTTCCCGGAGGCTTGGCCGACATCCAAGATGTCGGCCAGCTCCGGGAAAGGATCGCGAACCGGCGCTTTTCAGCGCCGATTCGCGATCCAGCTCCCCAGGGGTTAATGCCAGGTACCATTTGGAAGGGCAGGCTGTGCCCTTCCAAATGATGCCTGGTTTAACCCCCGCAGAGCCGCCGATCGGGAGGGAGAGAGGTCCGAAGGACCTCCCCCCTCCCTTACAGGCGCCTCCTCCGCACATGCGGGGGGGGGGGGGGGGCGCCTGAATTAGGTGTCATCGCGCTGCCGCGATGACACCTAATTCTGGCGGCTGCGGTCCCGGATGCGCGGCTGACATCGAGGATGTCAGCCCGCACCGGGGGGGCCAGCGATCGGCCGGAATCCGGCCGAACGCTGACCCCAATGGGAGGACGCGCTCAGCGTGTCCTCCGCACAGCAGCGGGAATGCGGAGGACGCGCTGAGCGCGTCCTCCGCATTGAAAGGGTTAAACATGGTCATGTTTGGTATCATTCGAACGGCCATGCTCAGGCCTTTTCGAATGACACCATGCATGACCCCCTAGCTGCCATGGATCCGGACATATCAGGGTTCAAATGAGCCCCATATCTCCACCAGCTAGGGGTTTCCCGGCTATCAGACGTCATCGTGCTATGCACGACACGTCAGGACCCGAGGGGAAACCCCGGAGGTGGCGGCCCCCACCGGAGCTAGATTACGATCGGCTGCCGAGTGGTGCCGATCGCGATCTGGCAATTATAGGGTTAAAAACCCTCCTGATCAGGAGGGAGAGGGATCCAAACGGATCCGCCCCCTCCCTTTCATGCGTTCTCCTGGCATTTCTGGGGGGTCGCCTGGAAATGACATCATCACGCTGGCGCGATGATGTAATTTACGTCGGGGGCTGGCATATCTTCGGCACCTGGCTTCCCTGAAGCCAGAACGCTGCGGGAACCCAGACAGAGGGGAGTATCTCCGCCGGGGCTCCGTCTTGTCTTCTCCTTTTGCATCTTAACCCCTTCACTGCTGATGACGTGTGGGGCACGTCCTCCGCATATAGTGGGAGTCAATGAAGATGTGCCCCACACGTCATCAGCAGTGAAGGGGTTAAGATGCAAAGGAGAAGACAAACCATTGCAAAATTAATGTGTATACCTTCCATTCTCCTTTTTGGAGGCATGGATGTAAGCTCCCACATTAACCCCCCCCCCTCCTGTCCTGGGAGCAGACACTGCTGGCAGGAGGTCAGTGATAAATCGCTTGTTCCTTGTCACTGAGAGGCCAGAGGTTACTGCTTGCACTGATGGTGTGTATCAAAGCAGTTAACCCTTTTGCGTGCATAAATAAATGTGTAGCAGCTCCTGCCTCTATCCAATTACAATTATCTCCAGCTAAGCAGCATTGAAAGGGTGCTCGCTCAGTGTCAGCTGGGATCAGCAATTTTCGGCTGACTTTTCGGCTGGTGTTTTGTTTTGGGGCCAAAACCAATAACGCCATTATCTGTGGCCGACATTCTGGTGCATCCCTATTTGTACATTAACACATTCTGTGCCGCTCGTTTTGTGGTGACCCGTCTCTCTAGGCACTATCAGGCTCTCGCCCTGGGCGCTGATCAACAAGAGATCTCTAGTGATGCACCGATACCGATGCTAGTATCGGTGCCGATACCAGGATCTGCACGAGTACTTTCTACTCGTGCAGATGCCCCGATACCGGAAGCCTGCGCTGGGCTGGCTTGCCGGCCCGTTTCTGTGGGGCAGCGTTCGGCTCCTCTGGGTGCTGTTCCTCCATCGAGTGGCCGCCGGCAAAGGGTTGTAGCTCAGTGGCGTGCCTGGGATCCACCAGCCACGATTTAGTGAGATCCCGGAGTTCACAAGATCACGTGAACTCTGAGATCTCGCGAGGCCGCCCCATGTGATATATATATATATATATATATATATATATCTCTCATTTTATATATTTATATATCTCATTTTATAGTTACATAGTTACATAGTTATATAGGCTGAAAAAAGACATGCGTCCATCGGGTTCAGCCTCTCCCACATAACCTACTGCTGTTGATCCAAAAGAAGGCAAAAAACCCAGTCTGAATGCTTGCCAATATGCAACATACTGGGAAAAAATTCCTTCTTGCCCCCAGATGGCGTCAGATTTCTCCTTGGATCAAGAAGCTTTTACCCACATATTAAATATTATAACCCTTAATATTCTGTGTCTGCAGGAAGTCATCTAGTCGTTTTTTAAAAGTCTGTACAGACTCTGACCCAACCACCTCAACAGGCAGAGAATTCCACAGCTTTATTGTTCTCACCGTAAAATAACCCTTCCTATGCTTTAAGCTAAATTTTCTTTCTTCCAGTCTAAATGGATGACCCCTTGTCCTATGTATAGTCCTGTTAATGAATAGGTTATCAGACAATGGTTTATAATGGCCCCGTATATATTTATATAAGGTTATCAGATCCCCTCTAAGGCACCGTTTCTCTAAACTAAACAGGTTTAAGCTTGTTAGTCTTTCCTCATAACTTAACCCTTCCATCCCCCTTATTAATTTAGTTGCCCGTCTCTGCACTTTTTCTAGCGATATAATATCTTTTTTTAAGACAGGTGCCCAAAATTGCACGGCATATTCAAGGTGCGTCTGACCATTGATTTATACAGAGGCAAAATTATGTTTTCATCCCGTGAGTGAACTCCCCTTTTAATGCATGCCAGTACTTTGCTGGCCTTGGCGGCTGCTGTTTGACATTGCACATTGTTACTTAGTTTGAAGTCTATGATTAATCCCAAATCCTTCTCCTGCTTGGATTTCCCTAACTCCGTACCATTTAGGGTATAAATTGCTTGTGTGTTCTTCACTCCAAAGTGCATAACTTTACATTTATCTACATTAAATTTCATCTGCCATTTAAGTGCCCAGTCCCCCAATCTATCTAAATCCCTCTGCAGCGAAGTAACATCCTGCTCACATTGTATTACTTTTCCTAGCTTTGTGTCATCTGCAAACACTGATACATGACTTTCAATGCCTATCTCAAGGTCATTTATAAATAAATTGAATAGTATTGGTCCTATAACAGACCCCTGAGGGACACCACTTACCACTGGTGTCCATCTTGAAAATGTACCATTTATGACCACTCTCTGTACCCTATCTTTTAGCCAGTTTTCTATCCAAGAACAAGTATTTTCATCTAGACCATTTTTTCTCAATTTAAATAGTAACCTTTTGTGTGGAACTGTGTCGAAAGCTTTGGCAAAATCCAAGTAAATCACATCCACTGCGACCCCCTGATCTATACTTCTACTTACTTCCTCATAGAACGTAATTAGGTTAGTCTGACATGATCTGTGTTTCATGAAACCATGCTGATTTTTGCCAATTACATTATACCTCCCAATAAATTCCTGAATATTATCCCTTAGTAACCCCTCAAATACTTTCCCAGCCACAGATGTTAAGCTCACAGGTCTATAATTCCCAGGCACAAATTTTAAACCTTTCTTAAATATAGGGACCACGTCAGCTTTTCTCCAATCCTCTGGTACTATTCCTGAAAGAAAAGAATCTTGAAAGATTAAGAACAGAGGTTTACATATTTCAACACATAGCTCTTATATATATCTCATTTTATATATATATATCTCATTTTATATATATATATATATATATCATTTTATATGAGTGATGTTCTTATTACAAAGTGGTCACTTGAATAAAAGTATCGGTACTTAAAAAAGTGGTATCGGTGTATCCCTAATCTCTAGGGTGTAGATCTTATTTTCTCGCTTGGCTTATCCTATGATTTATACATGTTGCAGGGCAGCACTTTTCCCTGTGCTCTCTGCATGGAATTTGCAAATGTTTTGAGGAAAACATGGCGGATCTGGTGACCCTACACCTCCTGGCAAGCTGATTGGTTCCCTGCTTGGTTTCAGGTGACCATTGGCCGAGGCCTGGGCGTTACCTACCAGCTGACCTGCAGTTCCTGCCCCCTGATGATTTCCCGCGTGCACTGCATCCTGCGCCAGAACAAGGAGGGCGAGTGGACCATCACTGACAACAAGGTAATGCAGCGAACGACTGGGGCGGTCATTCAGGAGATGGGGCTCTGAGATCCTCTGCCCCCTGTGTTTGTTTGGGTTCACTAACACACGAGCCGCTGAGGCTTCACATACTTTCTCAGCCCTGGCGGTTGGGCGCTCTGTGTGTTG
Source organism: Leptobrachium leishanense (assembly GCA_009667805.1). Lineage (NCBI taxonomy): Eukaryota > Metazoa > Chordata > Amphibia > Anura > Megophryidae > Leptobrachium > Leptobrachium leishanense. The sequence continues at coordinate 388,702,471 of CM019066.1, read as the reverse complement.
TCAGGTTGGAGGCTGGTGGCCTGATATCATACTCCCGTTATAGATGGGGGTGTTTCTGGCTCTCCAAACCTCACGCCGCCTCAGCCTCCTGGCGGGCGGCTCCCCTCGGCCTCCTGGCGGGCGGCTCCCCTCGGCTCAGTCAGATCGTGGCAAATTTACACCAGGCCTGGCATGGAGTGCCGGAGCTGGGCATTACGGGTACCCGGTTTGAAGGTGTTCCAGCAGGGGGCGCACTTCTGGTCCAGTGATCCCATGCCACTATGCCACATGCCCCACGCTGGCGTCCACTACTATAAACGCAAATCGTGGTTCATTTTGCTGAATTAGAACCGAGGCTGTGATGAGGTGGAATCGCATGTTACCATTAACACTGTCAGTGCCGGACCTGGTGAGAGATCCTGGAAGGCTACCACGACCGGTTACCACCATTAAGCTTTCTGGGGAATGCCTCATTGTATGGTGCGGCCCCCCCCCCTTTCTCTCGCCCCCTTTTCACCTTCTCACTGGCCGCTCTCTGTAACAACGTTTCTTCTCCTCAGAGTTTGAATGGTGTGTGGCTGAATCAGGAGAAGCTGGAGCCCCGGCGAGCTCACGTCCTGTGTGAGGGGACCTGCATCAAACTGGGGGTCCCCCCGCCAAATGCAGATAAAGTGGAGTTTGAGTATGATGTCGTGAAGGAGTCGTCGTCTGCACAGGCGAGCACCTCCTGGCGAGCCGTCACCAAGGACAAGGGATCCAAGACCAAGCGGAAGTCGCGCTCTGAGGAGCCCGAGCTCGGAGCTGCAGAAGGTTCATCTGGTTCCTCGAAAACAAAATTCCCTCGCTCCTCCAAGGCCTGCAGAGAACCAGGTCTGTCCCCTCGTGTGGCCAAGCCGCATACTGGGAAAGACGAGGTCGACGAAGACCGGCTCGCCCCCACGCAGCAGGTGTGCCGCAGCACCGCGCACCTCGACAAAGTAAGGCACAGCATGGTGGAGATCCGGCGGCTGAACAAGCAGATGCAGGAGATGCAGGAGAAGATGAACTCACCACAGCAGAGCGACTCTGTGGATCCCAAAGATGTTCTTCTGGTACAGATCCAACTTCGTGACCTGCAGAACCAGCTGAGCAACGAGCAGGAGCATCACCTCCACCACATACAGGAGCTGAAGCAGATCTTCCAGGACGAGCAGAAGGTGAGGGCTGGGAGTCCGGCACGTGTGCGTCTGACGGGGAATAGGTGAGGTGGCATAGACTTTATGGTCTCTCCCTTTGCTGTCGCATAGTCCTCGGGCCACGCCACGTGTAATCAAATGGACGTTAATTTGCCTTAATCCCTCACGTTTCTATAGACGTGTGCGGGATAAGGGCCTCTGCTTTGTGATGCTGGCTGCGCCAGGCCGGTCTTCTGGTGCTTTTTAAAAACCTTCTCCCCCCCCCCCCCACCACATGATTTGGTATTTTAAACACTCCCGCAGCTCGCCTCCCCCCCCTCGTCGCTCGCCCCCTCCCCCCCCTCTCGTCTCCCGCAGCTCGCCTTCCACCCCCCTTCGTCTCCCGCAGCTCGCCTTCCACCCCCCTCTCGTCTCCCGCAGCTCGCCTTCCCACCCCCTCTCGTCTCCCGCAGCTCGCCTTCCCACCCCCCTCGTGTCTCCCGCAGCTCGCCTTCCCACCCCCCTCTCGTCTCCCGCAGCTCGCCTTCCCACCCCCTCTCGTCTCCCGCAGCTCGCCTTCCCACCCCCCTCTCGTCTCCCGCAGCTCGCCTTCCCACCCCCCTCTCGTCTCCCGCAGCTCGCCTTCCCACCCCCTCTCGTCTCCGCAGCTCGCCTTCCACCCCACTCTCGTCTCCCGCAGCTCGCCTTCCCACCCCCCTCTCGTCTCTGCAGCTCGCCTTCCCACCCCCCTCTCGTCTCCCGCAGCTCGCCTTCCCACCCTCTCGTCTCCCGCAGCTCGCCTTCCCACCCCCTCTCGTCTCCCCATGTGAGCTGGGGGCAATATATCCATGTGAGCTGGGGAAAATCTATCCATGTGAGCTGGGGAAATATATATCCATGTGAGCTGGGGGCAATATATATATCCATGTGAGCTGGGGGGCAAAGCCCCAAGCAATATATATATATCCATGTGAGCTGGGGCATATATATATATATTCATGTAGCTGGGGGCAAATATATTCCATGTGAGCTGGGGGCAAATATATCCATGTGAGCTGGGGGGAAAATATATCCATGTGAGCTGGTGGAAAATATACCCATGTGAGCTGGGGGCAATATATATACACATGTGAGCTGGGGCAATATTATATTCCATGTGAGCTGGGGCAATATATATATCCATGTGAACTGGGGGCAATATATATATCCATGTGAGCTGGGGGCAATATATATACCCATGTGAGCTGGGGGCAATATATATACCCATGTGAGGTGGGGGCAAATATATCCATGTGAGCTGGGGGCAATATGTATATCCATGTGAGCTGGGGGCAATATGTATATCCATGTGAGCTGGGTGAAAAATATATCCACGTGAGCTGGGGCAATTTATATCCACGTGAGCTGGGCCAATACTATCTTTTTTATATTGCAGGGAAGAAAAAGTAAAAATAAGGATCTTTTTTTCTGGGGGGAGGGGACCTTCATGGATTCTTGCACCAGGGCCTTCAGGTTTCTAGTTACGCCACTGATCTGAGACATTTAATGATAAAGGTGCAGATGCACAGCACAAGCACTATGCAAGCTGTAATTAAACGAAAATAGAAAATATAAGGCCACTAGTGCATTTGTCAACAATTTACATTTTCCTCTTCTTTTTTGGCCAGTCCAGGTCTTCTTTTTTTCTCCATACAGTTTTTGGAATGTTTTTAAGTGTGCAGTGTCATATTGTCTTGAAAATCGTGTTTTTGTTCAAAGCCTTTATCAATCAATGCTTTGTTCCACATAGCTGAAATGTTTGCTTCAAACAATGCATTAATAGTCTGTCGTATGTATCTCAAAAATGGGTTACTGCAGGGGCATACTGTGCCCACTTGGGACAAAAAGGCCAGCGTGTTGCCTTTAAAATGCCGGCGACCGTAACAAAAATGGGCAGTGATGAGACGTCACTGTATAATTCTGTTATGGTCACCATCATAACAGGCAACACACACGCGCATCAACTGCTCTTTGCCGCCCCTCCTGAAGTGCTGCTGGTGTGGTCGCTTCATAATGGTAAATTAATTACATCCACTTCTATTTTATGGTGTATTTTAGCCTATTAGACCAATATAAATGTTTTCTATATTTTTACAGAGCCACACGATTACCCTCATCGCCCATGAAGAAGGAACATCTTCGTGGTTCCCCTCCTGGAACTAAGTAAATGTGGTCTCTGTTAGCTCATCAAGCGATGAGATATTGCATTGATCTTTATGACCAATGTCATATCCATCGCCTGATCAGAGGACGCGAACCTGTGGACTATGGGTTATAGTCATCATTACACATATTGTTCTGTAACATTTTTTTTAAATTTAAATTTCCATATGATACGAGTGAATACTTTTTTTGTACTATAAATGCTCTAAAGCTATTAGGCCAGGGCCATGCAGAAAGAATGTCCGTAAGGCAGCCGGCACACGAGCATACTGTACTGCGTCCATTACGGACGCACTTTTTCACCGGAGATATTGTGAGTACTGCATAAAGTGCGTTCGTAACGTCTGACGTCTCCACACCCTAGGAAAATACATGGCAGCGTTGTTTCTGCGTCCGTTTAGCTTTTTAACGTCGATGTTATTTTTGCGTCCGTGGCTTTATGCTTTGCCCGTCCGTGAACAAGTGCGCAGGGGCTTTGTGTGGTGTGTTTAATTGACTCCTTTATAAAGCTACGACAGACCGCAAACAGTACGGTCAGACGGACGCAAAATGTTTGCTAGTGTGCCGCTAGCCTTAGAACGGACATTCATTCCGTGCCGACACCCATGTGGCCACCTTGCTGTGCGCACATTTGTACCTAGTGGCAGGGCCTGCGCTAGTGTAAGGTGGCACAGGCGGCCAAGTGACCCCCCCCTCTACACACAGCAAAAGTGTGAGAGATATACCCTGCTGTGAAGAAGACACTTGTTGTCAGGTCCCGCCGGACCCACTGACTCACCCACTGCCGGTCACCGGACCTCCGCCCTGCACCGCGGTTCCAGACCCCCGGCGGCTTCCTTGCTGGTAGTGAGGGCTGTCCCTGCAACACCATGGCCCCAGCATCGGCGCTCCATACCAGGGACCCCCTCGATCGGCTGCGCACCCCCGCGGCGCCACCGAGTCCTTCCCCAGCGCTTGCTCTCCGGCACCAGTCTCCTCGCGTCTCGGCGTCCCACGTGGCTTTCCAAGATGGCGTCCCCAACCAATCAAAACCCAGTATCCCCAGGCAACCAGGTACACCTCTCTCCTGATTGGCCCAATTCCCACAGGCGCCCTATTTAAACACCAACCTCTCCAAGACTCATTGCTTGGTTGTCCTGTTCCTCCCCTTTAAACCTCCCTTACCTGAGCACACCTGTCTAAAGATATCTCTACCTGTTTTCACCGTGTACCGAACCGCGGCTTGTATCAACGACGACGCTCTGCCTGCTTTCACTGTGTACCGAACCCCGGCTTGCATCAACGACGACGCTCTGCCTGCTTTCACTGTGTACCGAACCCCGGCTTGTATCAACGACGACGCTCTGCCTGCTTTCACTGTGTACCGAACCCCGGCTTGTATCAACGACGACGCTCTGCCTGCTTTCACCGTGTACCGAACCCCGGCTTGTATCAACGACGACGCTTTGCCTGCTTTCACCGTGTACCGAACCCCAGCTTGTATCAACGACAACTCTCTGCCTGCTTTCACCGTGTACCGAACCTCCGCTTGTATCAACGACGACTCTCCACCTGCTTTCACCGTGTACCGAACCTCAGCCTGCATCAACGACGTCTCTCTTCAACCAAACCCAGCCAGGTACTAAAACCTTTACGTTATTTACCATACACCTTATCACATCCAGACTCAACCCCAAAAACGGCTTGTCCCGCATCCTGAGCTCCATAAACACGAACCTGACAGATACAACCAAGCCTATTACCGAATGGACCTCGCGGATATAGCCGAAGCCCTCAACACAATGTCCCGCCAGATCGGGAATCTAAACCAGACCGTCCAAGGCCTACAAACCGGACAGGCTCAACTCCAGAACCAGGTCTCGGACCTTATGGCCGCTACCTCGCCCCTCCCCATCCCAAGCCTACCAACTCATCTACCCTTGGTTGATGCTATGGCTCCTGAACCTCTTGTGCCTTTGCCAGACCGATTTTCCGGTGACCGGAACAAATATCGGGTGTTTCTTACGGATTGTCAACTCCTGTTTTCCCTAAAACCCCGAACCTACCACTCCGAAGACATCAGAATCAAAACAGTGATATCGCTGTTACAAGGCGAACCCCGACTGTGGGCTCACCATCTCATTACCAGCAACGATCCCGCTCTTGTATCCTGGGAAGCCTTTATCACAGCACTGGACGACTTGTATGAGGACCCATATCGGTTTGAGTCAGCCCAAACCTCCATACGAGACCTGAAACAGGGGAAACGCCCGGTGGAGGACTATGTTGCTGAATTCAAGACTCTGTCCATAGAGACGGGTTGGAACGAAACCGCACTGGTCAGTCAGTTCAAGGTCGGATTATCCAGCGAGATAAAGGATGACCTATCCCACGTCCGAGCCCCTCTCTCCCTCGAACCCCTCATACAGCTGGTTACCAACATAGACCGACGCCTACGAGAACGGAAAAGAGAACGAGTCACCCAAGTCTCCACTCCGTCTACAAGGCGACCTTTCTTTTCCACACCCACTCCCGTCACCTCCCCTCCTGCTACCTCGGCACCTTTCGGAGAAGCCATGCAAATTGGACTAGTAAAGGGGCACCTACCGCCTGAAGAACTTGCAAGACGACGGAACCACCATCTGTGTCTCTATTGTGGCAAACCCAACCACATTGCCCGTGAATGCCCCGATAAGGTCAAACTCCATCAAGGTAACGACCATAAAATACCCGATGATCCGCGCCTAGGAGATCTGCACCCTGTCGAGTCTCAACATTTGTCTGTATTCATTCTATTACAGTGGGATGAACGCTCAGTGACCCTTCCTGCTATGATCGACTCCGGCGCGAGTGGCTGCTTTATGGACACTACTCTGGCTACTCTTCTTTGTATCCCTCACCAAAATAAAGCTAAACCCTTGAGCATTCAAAGTGTCGATGGATCTCCCTTGATATCCGGTCCGGTCACTACCGAAACCATATCTCTTACGATATATATAGGTGACCGACACAAAGAAACCTTACGATTCGATCTGGTCACATCACCCCTATTTCCCATCATCCTAGGGTTACCCTGGTTGGTAAAACACGACCCCACAATCTCCTGGACCACTAGTCGTCTTACCTTCTCCTCTCCCCACTGCAGGGCTCATTGTCTCGCACACACCACAGGTACCATCCTATCCATTCTTGACCAGAACCTGAGAACCGCCCAAGTGACCCTACCACAAGCGTACGCGAACTATGCAGACGTCTTCTGCAAGAAAGGAGTAGAAAAGCTCCCCCCTCCTCGTATATACGACTGCCCCATTGACCTCCTTCCTGGAGCTGCCATACCCTATGGCTGCATTTACCCGTTGTCGGGACCCGAACTACGGGTACTAAAAGGATATATTCAGGAAAATCTAGAAAAGAACTTTATCCGACCCTCCTCTTCCCCCGCGGGAGCGGGCATATTTTTTGTTGAAAAGAAGGATGGGGGTCTTCGCCCGTGCGTGGACTATCGAGAACTAAATAAAATCACCGTAAAGAACAAGTATCCCCTACCACTTATACCCGAACTCCTTGACCAGCTAAAAACGGCCACCGTTTTCACGAAACTCGACCTTAGGGGAGCGTACAATTTACTGCGCGTGCGCGAAGGGGATGAGTGGAAGACGGCCTTCCGCACAAGATATGGCCATTTCGAATATCTTGTTATGCCATATGGGCTATGCAACGCCCCAGCTGCTTTCCAACACTTCATAAACGATATCCTACGCGATATACTGGATGTATACGTAGTCGCCTACCTGGACGATATTCTTATCTACTCCGAGTCCTTGTCACAACACTACCAACATGTTAATACCGTCCTTGCCCGCCTACGGTCCCACAACCTGTACGCTAAGCTCGAAAAATGTATTTTCAACACTCCGCGAATCGAATTTCTAGGGTTCATAATCACCCCGGGTCATATAGAAATGGACCCTCGGAAAATCGAAGCCATCACCAAATGGCCTCGCCCTCGTACAAAAAAAGAAGTACAAAGCTTTATTGGATTTGCAAATTTTTATCGCAAATTCATTCGTAACTTCTCCAGGTTTGCCCAGCCTCTCACCCAATTGACCAGGAAGAACACCCCCTTCCTATGGACCGAAGGAACCCAAAAGGCGTTCGACAACCTACGTACCCGCTTCACCACCGCACCCATCCTGCTGCTACCTGATCCCTCTAAACCCTATTCTCTGGAAGTGGATGCCTCAGGGATCGCCACCGGAGCCGTCCTCTCTCAGCGAGACGAAAACAATGATCGTCTACACCCTGTTACACCCTGTAGCTTTCTTCTCCCGCAAACTATCACCAGCCGAAGTCAACTACAGCGTAGGCGATAGGGAACTCCTGGCCATAAAAAACGCCCTCGAAGAATGGAGACACCTCCTGGAAGGCACCCTTCACCCCACAACCATCTTCACAGATCATAAAAATCTAGAATACTTAAGATCGGCACGTCGGCTCTGTCCGAGGCTAGCCCGCTGGGCCCTGTTTTTTTCTCGTTTTTCATTTCACATAACTTATCGCCCAGGAAGCAAAAACGGAAAGGCCGACGCCCTTTCCCGCCTGTCAGACGAAACCCCAACATCCACAGACGAAGAAGACACCGTTCTACATCAGGGACATTTCCTTGCCACTCAGACCCACCTTCTTAAAAACCTCCAAGACCGTGACACCTCCTCGCCCCACAACTCCGGACGCTTGTTCATACCTCCGGCCAAACGATTGGAAATCCTACACCTCAATCACGACGCCCCCACAGCAGGACACGGAGGTATCAGAAAGACACTAGACCTCATCCTTCGACATTTTTGGTGGCCCTCCGTCTCCCTAGACGTTCAGAAATACGTCAAGACATGCGACACCTGTAACCGTTGTAAAGTCCCTAGAACGAAAGTAACAGGACTCCTCCAACCTTTACCAGTCCCGCTTCGCCCATGGTCTAGTGTTTCCGTTGACTTCATCGTCGACCTACCCCCGTCCCGAAAACATACCACTATCATGGTGGTAGTAGACCGACTGTCCAAAATGGCCCACTTTATCCCTACTCAAGGATCACCCTCCGCCAAGGACACCGCCAACCTTTTTTTTCATCATGTTTTCAGGCTCCATGGCACCCCAGAAACCATCATCTCAGATCGTGGCCCCCAATTTACCTCAAGGTTCTGGAAAGCCTTTTGTACACTACTACACATATCCGTCTGTCTGTCCACTGCCTTTCACCCCCACTCCAATGGGCAGACCGAAAGAACGAACCAAACCTTGGAACAATACTTACGTTGCTATACTTCGTACCTACAAGACGATTGGTCCGACCTCCTCACCACAGCGGAATTTGCATACAATTCCCAAATACACACCTCTATCAAACAATCCCCTTTTTACACTAACTATGGGTTTCACCCCTCAGTCCTTCCAGACACTCCCCCCCAGAGTCCCTTACCTCTGGTCAACGACCATATTCAGAAGCTACAACAAGGGTTCATCCTCGCGAAGAACACCCTATTAGAATCCCAAAACACCTACAAAAAATATGCCGACCTACATCGCAAAGCAGCCCCTGCTTATCAACCATCACAGAAAGTATGGCTATCTACAAAAAATCTCAAACTGTCGTGTCCAACAAAGAAATTAGGTCCTAAATACATAGGTCCCTATCCCATCGTCTCCATCATCTCCCCTGTCGCTGTCCGCCTCCAACTCCCTCCCTCGTTTAAAATACATCCGGTTTTCCATGTTTCCCTTCTAAAGCCCTGGACAGAGGACCACTTTCCCCAGCGCTCACCCCCTCCTCCAGACCCAATCACCATGGAGGGTCTTGAGGAATTCGAAGTCCAACGTATTCTCGATTCCCGTTCTCGCTACAAAAAATTAGAATATCTCATCCAGTGGAAGGGATATGGACCCGAGGAAAATTCATGGGAACCCGCGACTCAAGTCCATGCCCCTTCTCGGGTACGGGCCTTCCACTTCCTACACCCTTCCAAGCCTGGCCCGTTACGCCCCCAGAGGGGTCGTCCTAAGAAGGGGGTACTGTCAGGTCCCGCCGGACCCACTGACTCACCCACTGCCGGTCACCGGACCTCCGCCCTGCACCGCGGTTCCAGACCCCCGGCGGCTTCCTTGCTGGTAGTGAGGGCTGTCCCTGCAACACCATGGCCCCAGCATCGGCGCTCCATACCAGGGACCCCCTCGATCGGCTGCGCACCCCCGCGGCGCCACCGAGTCCTTCCCCAGCGCTTGCTCTCCGGCACCAGTCTCCTCGCGTCTCGGCGTCCCACGTGGCTTTCCAAGATGGCGTCCCCAACCAATCAAAACCCAGTATCCCCAGGCAACCAGGTACACCTCTCTCCTGATTGGCCCAATTCCCACAGGCGCCCTATTTAAACACCAACCTCTCCAAGACTCATTGCTTGGTTGTCCTGTTCCTCCCCTTTAAACCTCCCTTACCTGAGCACACCTGTCTAAAGATATCTCTACCTGTTTTCACCGTGTACCGAACCGCGGCTTGTATCAACGACGACGCTCTGCCTGCTTTCACTGTGTACCGAACCCCGGCTTGTATCAACGACGACGCTCTGCCTGCTTTCACTGTGTACCGAACCCCGGCTTGTATCAACGACGACGCTCTGCCTGCTTTCACTGTGTACCGAACCCCGGCTTGTATCAACGACGACGCTCTGCCTGCTTTCACCGTGTACCGAACCCCGGCTTGTATCAACGACGACGCTTTGCCTGCTTTCACCGTGTACCGAACCCCAGCTTGTATCAACGACAACTCTCTGCCTGCTTTCACCGTGTACCGAACCTCCGCTTGTATCAACGACGACTCTCCACCTGCTTTCACCGTGTACCGAACCTCAGCCTGCATCAACGACGTCTCTCTTCAACCAAACCCAGCCAGGTACTAAAACCTTTACGTTATTTACCATACACCTTATCACATCCAGACTCAACCCCAAAAACGGCTTGTCCCGCATCCTGAGCTCCATAAACACGAACCTGACACTTGTTTTTAACTCTTGCTGGACCAGGTATCTGTGCACCACATTACAATATGCTTCAGCTGTGCTTTAATGCCATCCTTCCTGACAGTAAAGCACAGCTGAAGCACATTGTAATGTGGTGCTCAGATACCTGGTCCAGCAAGAGTTAAAAACAGAGGCTTCTCCTTCACAGCAGGGGAGATCTCTCACACTTATATCACTGTTACAGGGAATCGTTTCCCAGTGGGGGCAGTAACAGCGATATAGAAGGGGTAGTAGATACAGGGAATAGTCTCCCTGTGGGGCAGTAACAGTGATATAGAAAGGGTAGTAGATACATGGAATATCCTCCCAGTGGGGGCAGTAACAGTGATATAGAAGGAGTAGTAGGTACCGCTCTCACTGGGAGGCTATTCCATGTAACAGTGATATAGAAAGGGTAGTAGATACATGGAATAACCTCCCAGTGGGGCAGTAACAGCGACATAGAAGAGGCAGTAGATACAGGGAATAGTCTCCCAGTGGGGCCAGTAACAGTGATATAGAAAGGGTAGTAGATACAGGGAATAGTCTCCCAGTGGGGGCAGTAACAGTGATCATGCACAATTATAAGTCTTTTCTCTATGCTGATAGGCATGGCACAAATAAGAAGGGAGGGGGGCACCAAAATGCACCTTCGCCTGAGTAAACAAAAATGCTTGCACCGGCCCTGCCTAGTGGATGCTGTAATGTGTGGTAATGACCTGCATGCCTGACTGGTGTTGTAATGGATAGGTATGATGCCCGTGATGAATTGGTAGATGTAACCTTTAAAATAATTCCTTTATGTTTGAGGAGCAGGCATAAGGATTGATTTGGTGCTTGTCGATTTACCTTGGATTATTAATAGAACCATTTGCAAGTATCGGACGTATTTGCAGATGCAAGAAAAGGTCAGGTGGCTAAAGATGTTTGTCAGTTCATCACAGTTCACTGTTAAGTAAATACATCCCTAAAATAGTGTTTCAGTGTGCGTCGGGGCTGGTTATGCTTATAACCATTTGCTACAAGTATCTTTGTAATAGCATACAGATGACAGCATTGGGCCCCACAGTGTTTTGTGCACAGCTTTTCCCCTTGAAATAATTTTTGTGTGTGAAGCCTTTACTCATGTAAAGTGTTTTGGACATAACAATGACTCAACATTTCCAGCCTGCCCCTGATTAGTGATTTCGTTCAGGATTTTCCTATCTTCCTGCACTGAACTCACATCCTCATGTAACAAGTGATCAGGAAACAATTTCCTTATTCAAACACCCTTTTCATAAATTTTGTACAGCAACAGAGATTTATTGTTTGTTATTCAGGAATCAGGATGTGTATTTATATTTACTTATTATTGCTGTTATATATATTAACCCCTACACTTCCAAGCACTTTTTGCAGAGCACCTTTATGTGAAACATGGAATGTATAGTTGAGCTATAAATGTAGAATAAAAAAGCTGATTTGCAGATCCTGCAAACTATAAAATATTGTGTATTATCTTTTTTGGTTATTTGTTAATTTTTTAAAGGAACGGTCTATGTCAAAAAGACAAGCCCCCCCCTTCACCCATTCATCAGATGCTGCTGACGACAACGGACCTTTTTTCTTTTAATTTTTAACCACTTACTGCTGGCGGGTTGTGCCCGGCAGGAGGGTGTTCATGCTCAGTGTCTTTGCGCATGCGTGGCACAATGCACATTCAAAAATTCAATCCCTTCTCGATCAGATGTTCATTTCCAAGTGAGTGGGGTGGAACAGGTCCTTGCAAGAGCTTGCGCTTCCATGAGAGCAGGTTTGGTGATATCATCTAAAAAACCCCACATAAAACAGCTTTTATTCAGTAACAATAAAATTATAGGGTATTAAAAAATAATCTGAGTTTCCACCGAAAAATAATTTTTACTGGACTTCGGGTATAAAGTAATGAGTACTTGTCACGGGATGGCCCAGCACCCTCAGCCAGGGGCGGTGCAGTGACAGTGGTGACATGGACACTTGGGTGTGGTGGCACGCACCCCGTTTTACCAGTATTTTTATTTAGATGTGATTATTGTGTGGTGTAATAAAGTGTTCCCCGTTGGTTTATTGTGCAATGTATTTTCCCTTTGTTTGCCTTGCTCGCCGCCATTTTCCGATTCTTGTGGCGCAGTCAGAATTCTCGATTCGGAAAATGGCCGATTCGAACCATCCGGTTCGAATCGTAAAATGGCCGATTCGGACCATCCGGTCCGAATTGGCGACTCCCTGAAGGCCAAGGGCCAATGGGTCCTGGGAGGGCGGGCAAGGAGTCCCATTGTATTCTAATTCATGCGAAGTTGATAAATGCTTGAACCGTGCATAATAAAGGCAGATTTTGCAGTGCATCCAGCTTTGACTGATGTGACTTTGTCTCCGCCGCATTTTCGTATCTGAGAATCCCTCGTGGTCTCAGGGTGCGGCGTTCCCGATCCGAACCGAACCGAGCGCTCTGTGCCTGCATCGTGGATCAGGGCAGAGGCGCAGCGGAAGGTGCTTCGGTTCCCAGAACGAGAGATCCGAACCGAAGGGAGCGGCTGAATACCGCGCCTCGGTATTGCGGTAAGACCCGAACTCTCCACTGGTCCCGCCAGTTCCGAAACTCCCTTCAACCCCGATCCGAAGCTCCCTCCAGACCCGATCCGACCCTCCATCCCTTCCCGAACCGAAAAGTCCGCCGCCCAAGATCCGAAGAGACACCCGCCCCCCGGATCGGAAACGTTTCCCCATAAGATCCGAAACGTTTCCCCATAA